>JAWWLV010000088.1:8524038-8535807 GCA_035041135.1 Platyrinchus mystaceus
CCTAATGATGCAGTTTTTTTCAAACTGGTTAACAGCCCTGTGTCCAAGAGCTGTTCGGCTCTATGCAGTCATTGTGCGCATTTCCTTTTGCCTAAATAAATGCAAAATTTTCACGGAAGCTCTTTAACAACAATTTTTCCCTCTGTGCTTTTGACACCTCAGTTATAGTCTCTCTGGGTTGTAATATGAAAATCCTTAGATGCTTTGACTTAAATAGTCCAGTTGTGATGCTTTTATTGTGATGTGCCTCCCTTCCAGAAATCATTTATAGTGTAAAGCCAAAGCTGGGAGACCCGGCCAAATTTTTTTTTTTTGTATACTGAGTTAAAACATTTCAAAATAAAAAATAAAAATAAAAATACATTTTCTTAAATTTTACGAAGTAGAAACACAAGACTTTAAAAAAACCCAAAAAGCCGAAATGTCCTCTCTACTGGGCTCATTTTGAAATGCTTTGTTTTACATTAACTTCAGCCACTGCACCTGTCTTCTACCAGGCATCCATGAAAATTTAGTTTGTTTTTTTTTTTAAATATGTCCATTTGGCCTTGGCACAGCAGCTCTTAGATATACTTGGATGGTTAAATACATTTACTAAAACATTTTAAGTCACTTGGTTCAGATAACACCTGTGTAAACAGAGACAAGCCTTGTGTCTTACTCAAACTCAACTCAGCAGTCTGATCTCAGCACCAAAACTCACTTAAATGTGCCTGACTATCCTTATTTAAAGAGCTGGTGGGACCATGTAACTCATCTGACTTGTGACATGGGGTAATGAGCACCTGGAAAGTTATACCTATTTTAACTCTTCAATACAAGCCTTGCTGCCTCACCTGACTGCCACCATTACAAATGTGGGCTTGCAGCTGTAAACTCCACTGACCAGGCCTGACAAAGCCACAGCCCTAAAGACAAAATCTGTGCTCCAGATCAATGGGGGCTTAAGCACAAAGGCTCTGTGTGGGGGCGCTGAGCAACAACCTGTAGCCCAGCTGGGGTTGGCCCATCTTTCCAAGTGGCCAGTTGTTCTCTGCCAAGTTAGGTAGAGTGGATGTCACCCAAAACCAATTCTCAGCTAGCAGAAAAACACAAAACAAGTATCTCTGTGAAGATCACTGTAGGAATGTGTGTCCTGCTTTGAAACCCGATAAGGCCTTGACTCCCAGCTTCAGACTCTAATATGTTTTTCCTGCATTACCAGCACTTGTTCCCAGGCCCCTCCTATCATGCTGATATCTCAACTCCTTACCTCATACCAGATTCCTATCTTGCCCTGTGGTTTGACTCTTTCATGACTTTGCCAGGTCTTGGTCTTGTTTGTCAAGATTTATCTTGACTTCTTTCACTCTGATTCAACAGGCAGGACCACCCGTGTCCCAGCTGTGACAAATTGAATCAGACTGCAGCTTGATTTCCACCAAGTTTGAGAGTCCTGGCTACTGTAAACATATAATAAAAGCAACTTTTGAGTTTCTTTTCCCAGCTGAGACTGGAAGGCTCTACACTCTGCTTGGTGGCTTTTTTTTTTTTTTTAAATTGAATATAACGTGACAAATTTTGGGAATGGCACATCTGCTCTCCTCCACAATTTCATGGGGAATGGTGGAGGCGAGTTGAAGGAAGACAAATGTATCAAAGGCTATTAAACACAAATATACCATCTGTGGTCCAGGAAGTCCCTGGGCTGCAAAACACTGAAAAATGGGAAAATACATCAGCAAAGTGTCACTGGCCCTACTCCATCCTGCTGTTGCCTGCAGTTGGACACAGACTTCCATGGTTCAAGAAAGATGTTTTTATGTTCTCAGGTATCCAGGAGGAAAATCATCATCAACATTTGTAATCAACTGCATTTTTTTGCTGGGGCTGGGGTTAGAGGGGGAGAGGGGGAAGAAATTGGGAAAACTGAAGGTAGGAGTCTTACTATCTGCTTAGCAGGGCCGCTGCTTCAAGTGCCCCTGCAATTGCCTGAATGCCAAAGAATTGACTGATAGCACTAATGGATATCTTCCAGAGCAGCATTATCTCTGTATGTGTCAGAGAGAAGGTGATGGCTGTGGGAAGAGGAAGTAAGCCCAAGCACTCTGTGAAAGGGAGGGCAACAGAGGACCTGCAGAACCTACTGGATTAAATGAAGGGGGGAGAAAAGGAAACACCCCACACCCCACTCCCAACAGAGTAGATGTCTTTGGTATGGATTAGAGGCACCACAGAGCAAGCAGTGTCACAGGCACAGAGGGAAAACTGAACTTTTAAAGCCTCTATAAGCAGAGAAGACCCAAAAGAACAGTCCCTGAGCTGGGCTGTGAGTTTGGATGGCAGATGTGCCAACAGAGATGAACCTCCTGATAGAGGATATATCTACAGTATATATCCCTAATGTCAGGAGATGTCACTCCTTCAAGCTCTCTTAACAGGAGGTGCAGAACTAAACAACATTTTGTGGAAACTTGCTAAAAGGCTAAAGAAGATTGCTCCGTTTCTAAACAACCTGCAAAAAAAAGGCCTGGGCTGTGCATGACGAAGTGGTGGAGCCTGTTTCAGCTTGTCACAAAGAAGCACAAGATCAGTCAGCGTTTGAGATGGGGTAGCACAAACCCTGAGCCCTAATACTGATATTTCTGAAGGAAGACGTGTTTCTTTTATGCCCTGAACACGCTTGCTCCCCAGTTCAGACCCCAAGTCCGGAGGAAGGGAAGGTGCCACCAGCCCCAGACACGTGGGCAGGGGGTGCCCAGCAGCAGGAGCAGACACACCACAGCATGGGCGGCTGACACGTACCCGAGCCCAGAGCTGTCTGGGGATAACCTCAGCATCTGGCAAGTCTATCTGCTGCAATGTTCTACACCATTTGTCCAAGATTTTCTCTTCTCTCTCTCCGTGCAGTGACCTAGTGGACCCCTAGGAAGATTCCAGCTCCAATGCAATTAGCACAAACATCAGAAAACGTCTCCCTGTCACACAGCTCCATACAGCCAGGGCACAGCTTGAACATGTTTATTCTGTGCAAAGCTTATGAAGAATTTGCATTAGAAAACAGAGACAAATGGAAATTTTGGCTTTCACTGCTGTTTTTAAAGCAAATGCCACCCAAAGAGCTATTTACCTATTATACAAATTCTGTTGATAGCACTAGCTTTGCAATATGAATTTTAAAAATTTATTTTAAAGCAATATTAGGAAATGCATTTTACACCATGTAATTATATTAATAAAGAAATTTGTTTGATGTTAAATATTTGTTCTTCTTTCCCTGTAATCATACTTTTGATGCAGCATATATTTACAATGAAAAAATGTATTTTCAGATGTTTTCAACATGGTTTTATGATTATTGTTAATCACAATCCATTAAAACCTTAAGGTTTTGAGTGGAGGGTTTGGGTTTTGGTGTTTTTTTTCTCGTTGTTTTTTTTTTTTTTTTTCCTGTTTTTGGGGGTTTTTTCACTCCTTTTTTTAATGGTCTGTTTTGCTTTGGTTGGCACAGTGTAAAAAGTAATTTGGGTTTAGCATGTAGAATTTAACTAAGCTTTATTTATTTTATTGTCAAAAGTAATAATAGGGGGTGTTTTAAGCACTTTGAAGATGTGCATTTAGTGGTCTTTGAAGCATAATCCCATTAAGATTAATAATGAATTACATCTGAGAAAGACTATGTCCCTTAATACTAATGTCTTTTGCAAGGTGGATAAATCTCTCAGTTTAACAGCAAAGACAAATGTGCGGAGGAGCTGTAGTTGCACTGGCTTATTTTGATGTTGGGAGGTTCTAATTTTGGTTTTTGTTTGTTTTGTTTTGTTTTGTTTTCTGTCTAGAAGAAAACTAGTCAGAGTCTCATGGTCATTGAAAACAACGGGGGGCATCAAGCACAGCATGGGGGGCCGGTCAAGGGAGGGGATTGTCCTGCTCTGGTCTGTACTGGTGTGGCTTCACCTCATGTCCTGTACTCAGTTTTGGGCGGTGCAATCTAAGACAGATATAAAGGTATTAGAGATCACCCAAAGGAGAGCTACAAAGATGATGAAAGATCTAAAGGGGAAGCCATGTGAGGAGAGGCTGAGGGCACTTCGTCTGTCCAGCCTGGAGGAGGCTGAGGGGAGACCTCCTTGCAGTTACAACTTCCTTGTGAGGGGAAGAGGAGGGATGGGCACTGATCCCTGCTCTGGGGGCACCAGTGAAAGGACCCGAGGGAATGGCCTGAACTTGTGTCAGGGGAGGTTTGAGTTGGATGTTAGAAAAAGATTCTTCGCTCAGAGGGTAGCTGGGCACTGGAACAGGCTCCTCAGGGAAGTGGTCACAGTGCCAGAACTTTTGGACAATGCTCCAGGGCACATGGTGTAACTCTTGGCATTGTCCTGTGCAGGGCCAGGAGCTGGACTTGATGATCCTTGTGGGTCCTTTCCAATTCAGGATATTCGATGATCCTATGATTTGTGTAAAGCCATTCCCAGGGATGACCAGCTCCCTTGAATAATCACGCTCCACTTCCCAATACTGCAAACCTCACTGGAATAGTTCCACCACTGTCAAAGATTTCCCAGTAGGTCTTGGTCATGCTGTGCACAGAAAACCTGAAGCAGCCAAGATGGGTGGGCTGAAGAGCTAAATGATGAAGAGAACATAGCTGCCCTAGTTCTAATTTGGCTTAAAAACCTGTGCTCCTAAGCATCTCCTATGGTCTTTCACAGATACCAACTTCAAACTTCACTCAGTGGTGCTGCGGTGTCCCAGAGGGGAGAGATTCTGCTTCTTTGCCAGTAATGGCAACATTTTTTGTGACATACATAGCTATTAAGTAAAAGGTAGATATATGTGAGGCATGGTCTGGCTCTTTTAAGAGCAAGAGGAATGCACCCAAGGGCTGAAACAGAGTCTGCAAAGGAAAGTCCTAAGTTATGGCTCACACTAGCCTGACCACGCTAAGGGAGAATCCATCTCCCTTTGGCATCCATTCAGGTCCTTGTAGCAGGGACCTGGTGGGACAGGTCTCCGTTCCCACTCAGGTAAGATAAACATCACTGGCAGGACACCAGGCAGAATCTCCTCCTGTGTCCTGATATTACATGTGTGTCAGCCAGCTAAGTCTTCATCCTGCTTAATTTATAAGAGCTAAAGAGATCACATTACACACCGGTACAACCACAAAATCGGTGCTGCTTTGCCAGCAAATAATGGTATATGTCACTTCTGATCACAATTGGTTCAAGGGGACAACAAACCTCACAGTATGTGCAGCCTTCAAAGCACCTATTAAAAATACATTTTTATGTTGTAATTGCTTACTAAGAAAGATGCATTGATTTCTTTCCCTCACATCTGAGAAGCAATTGCACAGACGTATTCAGAAGAATGCACATAATATACTTGAAAAACTAAGCGTGAAAAATCATTTTAGATTTCACTGAGTGTGAATTTGGGGAGAAAAATTTTCCCTCTACCTTCTCACTACTAATGCAGTAGGATTTATTTTTGAATGAAGGCGATATGAGCTTAAATTAAATGTCAAATATAATTTAACATTAAAGCATGAAGTGGCTGAGCATGTGCGTGTCAAAGCTAGCAGCTCTTCTGAGTGGTTAATTGCTATCTACAAAATAATAACCTATAAAAAGATCTCTCATTTTCAGTAGTGAGGTTTAAATTTACTGTACTGGAATAATTCTAACGAAATAGAGCTTAGAAGCCTTTTTAGTCACCCATGCCACACGAAGACACACAATGCCAAATAAAAACATCTGCAATCTGGCTGCCTACTTCTCTGGGAGATGTCTAGACTGCTTTTATAATCAGTAATGAGAAATAAGCACTTCTAGGCTGTAGTTCATCTTGTCCTCAACTAGATATCTAAAACAGGCCAGAAGAATAACATCTGAAAAATGCCCTTTTCTCTCCACTGACTGTAAAGGGAGCCAGCAGTGATTAATTCAGGTAGAAAGCTACAAGGCAATGTGTAGTTTTGATCACTTTCTGCCAACAAGATCAACTGACCAATGGTGTAATTATATTTTTATTTTTCACTGACACCTGATAGGTAATTATTATTAGTGCTTGAAATCAAGAAACCAGCTATTTTCTACAACATGCTGCCCACTTTAGAAAGTAGTGAAATCCTTGCCAAAAGAAACTCCAAGTTTGGACTTTAGCTCTGGGGCTGAACTCCAGAAAGACATTACAACAGTCAAACACAGAGCAACACAGTGCCAAGGGACTTAACCTTCCATGCACTGGCTTAATTCTAGCCACACAAATAGTCCCATAGGGCAGATGTAGACAACTTTTTAAATAAGTTGTTGGCTACCAGTGGGCTGGAAAACACCACTAAACCAGCTGAGTTCTACTTGCAGGAAGGGGCAGTTGTAATAGGGGAAAAAAATCCCAGAGCACAACATATGCTTTTTATATTGGTATACTCCCTTCTCAAGGTTAGGACTTAATTTTCCTTTTTTTGTTTTTGGGGGTTTTTTTTGGGAGGGTTTGGTTTGTGCTTTTTTTTTTTTTTTTTTTTTTTTTTTTTTTTTTTTGTTTGTTTGTTTTTTTTTGGTGGGTTTTTTTGTTTTGTTTTGTTTTGTGGGGGTTTTTGTTTGTTTGTTTGTTTGTTGTTTTGTTTTGTTTTATGGTATCTCTAAATATGTAACAGTATAAATAATACAGAAAATCTGAGTCAAATGCATTAGGAACAGCTAGGCAAAATCCTGATATGTTTGAAGTTAATGGCAAGCCTATCACTGACTTAAATTGATTCACAACTTTAATCCTTCAGCATTTAGAACAACTGAATATCTAAGATGGTTTCCCGAATATGAAGTAACAATAAATTATTGTAATGTCTCTATACAACTATTTCTGAGAGAAGGAGATTAAAACAAGAAATCAGTTTTGTAAAGGCATTGTCATTAGGTTCAATGAATATAAAACCAATTAATTATAATTTTCATCATGATTTCTTGTTGTTTTCAAAATGACACACCCACTGATACAGAAGTTTTGATATAAAAGTTGACAAGGGTCATGCAAGTTATATGATGGAGAGTACTGAAAAGTTAAATTAACAGAGTAATCTGAACACTAAATATATCTTATATATTCATAAAAGTATTGAGTTGCGTTTCTAAACAGTAGATATAATATGGAATGAGTGATGTGGATGAAAGAAATGGAGAGTAATCACAGCAGAAGAAGTAAACAATTCCTGTCCAAACCTTTCCACCAAAACAGATGCCTCTAAACCCTACAGAGATGACTTTTTACTTTATGATTGAAAACTCTGAAACCGAAGCAAGCCTTAAGTTTCATTGAAAATTACTATTTTGTTTGCTCTCGAGTGTCCAAAGGCAGCACAGACAGTGGGCAAGCGGCCCAACATGGGGCAAGGCCAGAGGCAGCTCATGGCTCTGATGCCACAGCCACACTCTGCACAGCCATTGCCAAACGTGCAAATCTGCAGGAGACTTTTACACAGTGGCACGAGCCTCGGGCACAGTGCTGACATCCTCGACTGCTGCCAGCTTGGCCATTGCTTGCTCTCCCTGCGGATGGTCGGGTGCCAGCCATGAGCTGTTTTGAGCAGCTCCCAGCTCCTCCTGCCTGCTTGTCTGAACTGAGGGGCTGCCACATTGGCAACAACATCTCAGCACTGTCAGAGTAGCCCTGAACTACCTCAACTGCAGCAGTGGGAGCTCAGGTCTTCCTCTGCCAGAGCAACAGTGGCTGTTTGTAGCTGGGGAGGCTACAGCAGCCATGGGGGTGGTTCCTCACCCCTGTGATCTCTGACTGAGAAAGACAGTGAGAACTTATTTATTATTTCAAGCCCCAGTACAGTGTGCATAGGACATACCTCCCCTGCTGCCATCCTTCCCCTTGACATGCCATGAACAAGCACAGAGGGGCTCAGGGTTATTTCATGGCCTCAGATAAGGTCTGAGATGGTCTGTTCATGATTCCCAATTTGGTGACTGTAGGAGTGTCCTGTTGTGGCTCCTCATCCACATTTTTAGCTTGTGTGAAACCTCAGTTCCTTTCCTGCACGGTGACTTCTGCCAACCCTCCTGGTAACAGGCACAGGTCCACACCACAAGGAGTAGAAGCAGAAGGCTGTGGTAATCCCATCTTCCTCGTTTCAGAGGTATCCCACATGTTGATACCTCCTGCCAGCCTGAGGCAGAAAAGGCCAAAGAAAGACTCGTGCTTTGCTGTACTGGGTGGAAGAAAACACCTACTCAGATTGCTGAAAAAGTGTAACATGCAGGGGATGCTGTAGCACCATGTGGAGTGACTTGCATTGAACTTGCATTTCAAGAGAGGCAAGAACATCCCTGTACAGTGACTCCAGGGACAGCATGGTAAGAACAGAAAGTGAGTCAGAAGAAGGAAACAGTGGCAGTAAAACTGGTACAGCAAATGTTACTTAATCTGGCATAAAGTCTGCTGACATCAGATCATCCAGGAATATTATCTATTTAATTGTTAGTGATTCTGAATTGGTGCAGTGTCATGTAATCACTGATTTATGTCATCTAGTTGCTCCTTTTTCAGCAAAGCTTTGGTTCTTAGGCTACTGTAGAGACCTAGAGATCTCTATACCTGCTACTTGAAGTCTGGCAAACTGCTTACATCAGTGCTATGATGCTTCATTAACATAATCTATTCACCAGCATCTCTGTCTTCTATATATTTGAGGTCATAATGAATGTTTTACAATAAGAAATAATTACTTTGCCCACTAAGAGAGTATCTGAACACCTTATAATACTGGTCATTATATTGAAAATCTACCTGCGGTATTTGTTGTATGGTCAGTCCTCTATTTTTCTGCAAGTTAAACTCCATCACAAATAATTAAGAACTTTGAAACCTCAAAATTAGCTGATTTAACAGAAAAGATGCGTTGTAACAGATGAACTCCAGCAAATTTTGCTGAGGTGGTTTAGGTGTTACTGCTCTCAGTTATTTTTCCCATCCTTCTGCCAAAGTTACTGCCCCTGGACAGAAGGGCAAACTAAAACCTGGGCCCATATCTCACACAGTCCCTTCAAACTGCTGAGATATAAGTCTGCAAAGAGACGCCCTTGAAGTACAGATGTCCAGACGTTTTTTGTTGACTCTGATTCAGGGCAGAGTTGAAATAAATATTTCCATCATAAGCCTTAAAAAGAGAATAAAGGAAAACAAAAATGTAACAAAAATACTTCAGATTTCTCTTCCACTTGTTCTCTCAATGAATTCAAGTCACAGCCTTGTATGTCTACAACTGTCCTGTCTCTGTTAGCTGCTAGTTTTAGCCAGGGTCTTCCATTATAGGGCAAGATGAAAAGGAAGTTATGAAAGGATGTGAGCCATAGCTTTCCTAAACCTTTTATATTTTCTAAGTTCCTCAGTCAGCTCCCAAATACCTTTTCAGGTTCTCTCACGGTTCCAGCATACAGAATGGAAACACAAAGTGCCAAATAGATGCAGCTATTTGTAAGAAAAAGCCAAAACCTTCTGTCCTCTCTCAATGATCTCTGACTTTCTGAATCTTGCCTGAACATTCATCAAATATTCTCTTTGTCTGTTGTCACCCCTCTTAAATACATAAAGAACTCATTCATGAATGTATAAACTTTTGTCAGTCTCTAAAGTAAATGGAATTTTCTTTTAAAAGGCTTTAAATCAAACTGACTCAGTGCATGGTGCTCTGTTCTGTTATCCTTCTTTCTTCAGAGACTGTGTCTGCTTTTGATCCTTTATTCCTGACTTCTCCACAGCACTGATTTCTCTGTCAATTTGGGCGCTGTGCCTTGTGTTAATGTTTAGACAGAGTATTTTGATGTTTTTCCTGTCTCACTTTTAAAAAAATTCTCTCTTAAAATTTGTGCTGATGAAGGTTAAAGATGTTCAGGGTTAATGTAATTGAGGCTTTTGTTCTCCCTACTCTGCACCCCATCATATGAAGAAATAGTCAGGTAACTGTTATGAATCAGAAATTCCTGTTGAGTTGCATCAAGCTCTGCACCTGCACAGGTAACAAACTTTGGATCATCTTACTACAGCATAGGGGCCCAAACTCACCAAGGACCAAAGATCATAGTCCAGGAAAAAGTTCCTCTTCAGGAAGCAGTACTCAGTTTCTATATTTCATGCTTGAACCTATTGCATACTGAGGGAAATATGATCTTGCAATTTCCATCACGCTGTGCAAGGAGAACACCACTTTGGTGTCAGGAGTCATGCCATCTTTTCCCAAACAACATTAAATATTCTTTGAACACTTCTTTGTGTAATACCTGTCTCCAATGGTTAAATCATCCTTATTCTTTCAGTGAAAAGACTAGCAATAAAGTGACAGAGACTGAGTCAGCTCTAAGACAGAATGCAGCTGAAAGAGCAAAGAACTCTTTCTCTAGTGTAGGTGTGTATATACACATATAAATGCCTATTTTTTTATTAATTTTTGCATTACACTCACTTTCAGAGATAGAGAAGTCTCTGTTAAGAAGCAATGGAGAACTCTGAGATAGAGCAATTGGAAACTTGTCCTTCTGTGGCTCCTATTCACTGCTGGTGTTCAGCAATAAAAAGAGAATTGCAACCATGAATCAGAAACACTACCGGGCTGTCTTAATACTGCCTTTCAAGAACTGAAAAGACAAATACCACTTAGTCAAGGAGAAACCCTCATATATCTGATACACCTCCAAATGCTCTGTGATGAATCTTTTTTCTTAAAAACAAACAAACCAAAACAAACTGTGGTTAAACAAAAAAATCTTACATCCGACAATCTAGATTTCTAAAGCTGTGATGGAATGAGGCCACTGGTGAGCAACAGTAGAACTTTACATAGAAAAACCCCCAAACACTTCACTAAAGCTATCAAAAGAGCTATTCTTTTAGGTAGTTTTGGAGTAAATAAAACAACACTTACTCCTTTAAGTGATTTGTTTGCATTAAACGATTCATTTGCATTTATTTGTCTAATCCCAGAGAGGTTATTGTGCTGCAGCATACTCACACATTCAATCGGGCTATTCTTTAAATCCAAGTGCCGTGCCTTCTAAAGTGGGTGTGTGGATGCTGGATAGCAGCAGAGTTGGAATCCACTACACAAATTGAAAGAGTTTCCTATTCTGCATTGTCCATATCAGGCTTGCTTGTTGAAACAACACCAACCTTTCAGCAGTGGGAAGCGGGTGGCCCGGAGAGCAGGAGGGATTCCTGACACGCCGCGTGGCCCTGTGGGAATCACTGTGAGATGTGTTTGCAAAAGCTCTGGTGGCTGCCACTGTTCTCAGTGTGAGCACTTTTTGAGCAGCTTCAATAAGCCTCTTCAGGATTATGGTCTCAAAGTGCTTAACTGGAAGGCAGTCAGAGTTTCAAGTGCAGATCCCTTCCCAGTCATGCACACCCCTCGTGCCTTCAAGGTGGGACTTGAAGGTTTTTGGTTAGGCTGGGCATCACTGCCATTTTTGCCTGCGTGCTCTTGCTGCTTTTCTTGCCCCATCACCGTCCCTCATCTGGATCAAGGAGCTGAACTTGTAAGAAACTATAAAGAACATAAAGTCTGAAGATTTTTGTTCATTTAGCACCCTGAACTGGTTCAACATGATGGAGCATGGGCTTAATGCAAGATAGGAAATGAACACAGGTAGCTGGGGTAGATCTGAAGAAACGTTTTACAGTGGTTTAACCATATTATTTAACCACACCCTCAGTCTGTCTATCTATCTATCTATCTATCTATCTATCTATCTATCTATCTATCTATCTATCTATCTATCTATCTATCTA
>JAWWLV010000088.1:8535907-8583095 GCA_035041135.1 Platyrinchus mystaceus
CTGTCTGTCTGTCTGTCTGTCTATCTATCTATCTATCTATCTATCTATCTATCTATCTATCTATCTATCTATCTATCCTATAGATCCTTCTCCCTGTGTCAGGATTTAGGAACTCTGGATGAAAAGGACACTTACATGAGTGCTAATGCAATCTGAATAAATGGTGGCATTTAGGCAGGGGCAATGTGGGGATTGAGACAGCCATTACATAATGTAATTGGAGATTTATTCACCAAAGCTTTACACTTGAAGAGGGACAAACTGGATGTCCCAGAAACCAGCAGTTAAACAAACACTGAATTTGTAAACCCATTCAGAATTTGTAAAAAAGTATTGTTGTTTTATTACTGTTATTTATCTTGATCGCGTTTGTTCTGCTTAGAAGAAATAAAACACAGGCGCTCTTTGCCTTAATTGCTGGCCCTATTCTTTAGTAAACAATGAAAAGTGATTAGAGATGTTTTTTTGGCATGCACAGCCCAAAACCACCTAGTGAGAGTTCAAAGAACAAAGAAAATGCTTATTGGAAGAAATTACTCAGCTAACTAAACTTGTATATCTTTGAGTCGGACATTTTTTCGGCATCTTTACCCCATTTATCAATGCACAATTACTGTCACTATTGTGTTGTGTCATTAGGCGTAAGGTTACAAGTGCCAGTCGGAATAAAAAAATTGCAGTAATGTTGGCATAATTTTTCATTATCATCTTCATTAACCACAGCTAGTGGGAGTAAGAGTTTATCCTTGCTGTTGTCATCGTCATGACAACACTTCCAAAGCTTGTCTGCCGAGAGTTCACCAGATACAAAAAACTGAATGTCCTCATTATTCCGCTTCTCACACTCTCACCCATGCCAAGGGTGATCCGAGATGCACAGGGCCCTTGATTTATCCCCTGTGATTTCTCTTGACAGCCTGGTATGGTGTCTCAGCTTAAGGCAATCGGTCTGATTTCACAGTTTAATTACTGCTAATCTGAAGGAGCGTGGCCAATGCTAATGAGCCAGCAGCAATCAAAGCAATAATGGCTAAACTCACCCTGTTTCATTCTTCTTTTTTTATTAAAACACCCCTGCCCTGAAATAAGCAAGTAATTTCTCCTTCTGTGCACAACTGTATTGAAAGAGCAGGCAAGCTTCATGTACAATTTCATGTTCTTTCAGACGCAGACCAGAAGATTCCTTTATATTTTACACTTAAACCTCTGTTTAATGTTAGTTTTCAAACAGCTTTGATTCAAGAAAAGAACCAATAATTAGAAAAAACTCATTAGCAGATCACTAGCTCTACCACAGAACATGCACACTGTCTCACTGGGGCCGAATTTTGGAGGGAGGCCTCCTTGATTTTTGCAGGTGGGCATCACCAAATTATGCAGCAAATGAAAATATCTATACTGGCACTCTGAAAGAGAACCTAGAATATTCAGAAAAGGCTTTATTGTAACAGGAATTGATTTCAGAACTGGATAACAATCTACCCTGCAAAATGACCAATGCCTTCAATGAACACCACCAAATATCAGCGACTTCCATGTTCCCCCCTTTCTTGAGCTTCTCTGCTATTGTTGAAATAGATGAAAAAAAACATAGAAAAAAATCTTCAGAATGGATTTCTGTCAACCATTCCAGTAACCTCTAGTTACCTGGAGTAACTAGAGGAAAATAAAAACAATTGTGTCCTGTATGTGCTTTTCCATACATCCATCAGCTGCATTACAAGTTCCTTCAGATAAATTTTCCTTGGTCTTTTTCTTCCTCAGAGAAGAAGCCCTACTTAAAATATTTACCAAACTTTACTGCGATGAATTGATTAACATACAAAACCTTTCACACTTCAATGATTTCCCAAACAGAAAGTACCTTATCAGAAGCAAGAGTCCCAACATCAGTGTAAATCCTGGCTACTTCAGCCACCTTCATATAGCTATTCCACGTTTACTCTCCTGAGCCATAAGTAGACTCTGGCTCATTTTTAATTAAGCAGAAAAACTGGGTTTCAGTGCTACTGTGTGTGATTTATGATATATAAATAGAAGGTTAGGCAATATTTTGCTTGTTAAATGACACAGGAGGAAGAAAGAGAAATCATCTATAAATAAAGGGGGTTAGTGAAAATTTTGAAGAATGTGAACTGCTTGTGTTGTGCATATGCTTGTCTCAAGCTTATCTGCCATTATTTCAGATTTAGTGTTGCTCAGTTAATGTGAAGAAAAATAGTTTTTTTCAACAGTTTTGTGGCACGTAGGAATACCTGTGTGGAAAATCACATCTTTTTTGCAGAAAAAGGTGTTTAATAAAACAGTAATATTAGGAGGTACAATTTATTTTTTTTACAGCAGCATCATTTAAATGTGTAATATAGCAAGATAGTGACCCTTTATAGGATTAAGTCTATTATAAATCATTTTATCTCATCCATTCATCAAAGTACTGTTCCATCAATGATTGTTTCACATTCACAAACTTGTATTTAAAAATAGAAAAGTCCAGACTCTAATGCTACAGAGATCTATTATTTTGCACTGGTTTTAAAACTATTTAACTTTTTTTTTTGACCCTATCTCAGTACAAGGAAAATAATGCTCTGGGTAATCACAAAATATGGCTATTTCTATAAGACATATGAGAGAAAGAGAGTGTCACAAGAGGGGAACATCATTCTAATAATATTTTGTACTTCATCATAGCACTGTCAGAAGATGCCAATGGAGACTAAGTCATTTTAAAGAACCACTTCATTTACAGGGAAGGAGTTCACTCCTAATTAAGTTGGAAAGCCTCCAGGGCTTTCTCCAGCCTTTGCAATTCTGATTTCCTTGGAGAACTCCTGGTAAATCTAAGAGATCCAGAGATTTCAGTGTGATTAAGACCCTATTGACACAGACATTAAAACAGCACTAGTCAAACTATGCCATAAACCTTACACAAAATAACCCCTTGTCCACAACAGCTCAGGTAAACTGAACTAGAAGTCTGTTGGAATGACAGTAATACAGCACATCTATGAGGCACAAGTGGTAAAAAGAAAAAAAAAATCTAGGTTAAAATCACTTATCTCCATTAGTACACCTCATCAATATTCATCTGCCTTAGCTGGCTGAGGAACTCAGAAATCTTGGTGTAAAGTTAAAAAAAAATAAAATTAAAGCTAGAAGGTGCAAAATTCCAACTGTGTATGAGAGAGTTACAATTCTCTTACCTTCTCACTTAGAATGGATCTATCTGGCAAGAATTTAATCTGGTGCCACCAAACTACATGAAATATCTGAAGCCCTGTAAATAAAACTGACATTTCCACATTAGGGCTAAATTCTCTGGTTTGGTTCACTGAAAAACTCCCCAAACTCTATCAGTATAGCAGGCAGAAGAGAAGGGAGGAAGGTGGCACATTACTACTACTACTGCTTATTATTATTACTATTACTATTATTATTAGTAGTAGTACTAGTACTATTATTATTACTATTAATTAGTACACACACACACACAACTATAAGATGAGAATCAAATTACCAAATTTCCACTTACATCTCTATCATTATCTCATTCTGAACCAAACTGATTATGTCTAACATAGCAGTGGGCTGTTAATATATATACACCCCAACAGAGAAGGCAAGGAAATATGCACTCTTCTTTGTAGTTTCTCCCCTTTTATTGAATATCCATCAGAAGGTCTGAGTTGATAAGAAGCTGTCACTCAAGAGTAAGTAGCAAACACAGGGACTTTGGTAAAATTGAGGCTTTGTAAATTTGGGTCAAAGAGAGCAAGTTGAACTGAAAAGAACTAATTTTATGTCATTCTGAATAATGGAAAGTACCACAGCCGTTGAATTGCCCTTCTCTTGCCATAAATAGGAATTACTAGCAGAAGTGCAAAGCCTTTTTGTTACAAAAGTGATAGAGGCATCAAGTCAGAGATGTCATTAACAAATGTCGGGTATTTTAGTGAAGTGTGGTGTGATGGACCCTGTGACAAAAGAAACACAATGATGAGAAAAGGCTTCTAAAACATGATGCAGGGACATATTAGTCACTTGGAGGCAATGAAAACCAAAGAACAGACTGTCAAGAAAACTCGCCTAATTTCCTTCCGAATATTGTGAATTTGGATGTCATTGATTTTGGCTAGCTGTGGATCTGGCATCCTGGTACTCTCCCTCAAAAAAGGAATTGCTCAGATAATTATCTACCAAAGAGGCCAGACCCAGAGCTGCTGAGGCTGCACTTCATACACAGTTAGAATTGGCTCAATTTTTAAGTTACAATAAAGCAACTGCCTTCTATTATTCTGAAATAGTGTTGCTGCTGAGGGTTTTTTTGCAAGACAGGAGGAAGACAGCAGTATCAGGTCACTGCTGTGGAAAAGAAGGGATCTGAGGAATCACACAGAAGAATTGGAAGAGAGGGCATTTGAAGTGAACACAAAGAGAGAAAACCAAAATGAATAAAATTGGAGTGATCTTTAAACACAAACAAATGTCTGAGGCAAAGGAAAATAAAAGATAGTAAACTTGGTTTGTTTAGCCACCAAGACTAATTCCCCTTCCTGTTATAAAAGACCTTCATAGATCAAAGTATTAGAGCGCTCTGAATTTCACTTGGGCTATCAGTGATATCCTGATTAGATTTGTATTTAAACAGAATTCCCATACATTTCAATTACCAGAATCATTGGAGCCAAGTGCTCTTTCAAGTTAGACCTAAATTATCCATTCTCTAATAGAAAGTGAAAAAGCATACAATATTGATACCCAACATTGCTCTGTAGAGCCATATATACTTTTAGAAGTCATGACCATAAATGGGAGCATTCTGTATTCACACAGTTCCACTGGTGAACAGAAAACTTGCTACAGCAAACAAAAGCAAGCATATCATTGGCTTTTAATTGGTTTAATATCCAAAGGATAGTCTTTCATCCTAGCTAAAAATTGCTCTGCACAATAATTCCATGTGTCCAAAAAGAAAAAAAAAATAATTAAAAGATACTACAAAAGGTACTGATTTTCATATGTTGGGTTAAGCACCTTTGAAAAACAAGTGCCCTTGATGGCATGCTATTTGAGAGTGTAAAGGCAGATGTACACCAAACCAGAGGCCTCTCTAAACAATGATGCCTGATCTACTGGTTTGCACATTTCAATATTCCTATCAGTGAACAGGAATCTAAATATCTATTGATACATCCCTGAAAGATAAACATATTCACTGTTACTGAGAAACAGCTTAATGGGTAACACAACACAGAAAAATGAAATATAACAGGTCTGGGCATCAGTGGGAACTGTAGTTGTTACTTAAACGCACAAGAACATATATAGGGTCAATACATTCATTATTCACTTAAAACTCATCAAACTATGAATTCTGTAAATATGTGCTCTCTGGTTTAACATCTACATTTTGAATCTAGGATTTAAAAATTAAAACTACTCTTATTTTTTTGGGTTTTTTGCAAAGTGATTCCATATTGCCTCAACTTTTACTTGCTACTATTCAGCAGACCCCAGGGGTCATGCTGTTACTACGTCTTATGCTGTGTTTAAAATTATGAACTGCGTGCAAGATAATAGGGAAAATTAATCAGCAATGATTTTCATTGAATAATCTTCCAGATTTAGAGAACCACCATCCTTCTACCTTACAGAATTTTACTGCTGAAAGATAACTCTGAATCACAATACAGCAAAACAAATTTCATCAGTGTTTGTTGCTATTACGGACCTCTGACTGCTTTGTGACTGCCCATCCTCCTTACTCTGCACTGAAAGGAGCCTCTTTGCCCTCACTATGTTTTCTCACAAATTCCTTCCACAGTGTCTGCACAACATCCTACCTCTCCTCCCAGACTCTTTCTTTATTATTGCAATTTTCTCTAAAGGATGATGCTGTCTAGCTGATCTGCAAGAAAGAGTAGAAAGCAAAGACGTTTAAAAATGTCACGGTCATCTGGATATATCCTTCGCATATCAATGTCATCTGTGAGTCCCAGTTTCTGTGTACTACATGGAGATATCTGGGCAAGAGACTGGCTATTTCCCTATCTTATAAGATATACCTAATAATAACAATAACAATAATCACAATAATAATAATAATAATAAAATACCAGAGACTTTTCCTTTACCCTGATGAAATCACAAGTGAAACAAATCTACTATATATATCTCTAACACCACACCATCAACATATCTGAATTATGGTTTTCCCTTGTTTGATAGTTCAAATAATTGGAGAAAACTGTTAGGTGGAATATTAGATGCACATCTGCTGTTTCCACTGAATACTTTCTCTAGAAGGTAGGATAACCCTACTAATGTTTGCAGTTCTCTTGCACCGAAAAATAAACAAGAATTGTAGTGTGAATGTACCGGTCAGGTTCAGGTCTCATTTCAAGTAGGAAAAATGTCTGGGCTGGAATTTAGATGTAATTCATATGTGTCTTTTTGGGATCTTGTAGGGTCTAATTGTCTGTTACACAGTTCCACCTCACGAGGGGAAATTCCGGACTCAGAACCTTACTTTGCTCCTCATCAACGAGAAGGAGAAACATCAAAGGACTTTCCATTGCTAGATAGAAACAAGGTCATCATCATTTTCAGTGATAACAGCTCTAAATGGATCTACAAAACTTTTGCAGAGTAGGAAATGTAGCACAGACAAGCCCAAATACAAACAGTTTTGGGTTATCCAAAGCCTTTGTGCACAGCACTTTTCCCTTTTAACCCTTCCGTACCAAACAATAGCTTTTTAAAAGGATGTCAGTAGTTTTCCTGCCATCCCTTTGGCAATATTTCATATTCACAGAGTCATGTTTCGAGGTGTCAGTAGCTGCAGCTGTCCTTATTTGTGTGGTCCCAAAAATAAGACTTCTACTTCTTATATGCACTGGCAAGTCTGTCAGCCTGCAGCCCCCAAATTCAGCAGATGGCCATGTTTAGCCAGTGAGCTATGGGAATGACAAAGAGCAGGAATCCTCTCTCCTTACATCATTAAGAAAGCACTTAAGCACAATTCTGAGTAGGTGCTCCAGGATATTAAGATATATAATGGGGAAATGAAAAAAAAAACCACAACCAAAATATCCCTAATTCTAAGCTGTTTAATCACTGCAGTTGAGATGATGGGCTAAGTTAAGCCATTCTACCTGCCCCTACTATTTAGTTCTCTCACATGACAGCTACTGTGTCATCCTCTACAATAATCTCTGTAGGACAGGAAGAAGAGCAAACACCCACCTTCCATTTCAAATTATTTTTAGTAAGATATATGAATCATCTTTGTCAATATAAACACAGAGGACAATGAAAGCCTTTAGAAAAGGTAACCCAGGTTACTCTTTCCATCACACCATTAAGCATGTATAGAATTCTTTAAATCATGCTCTGTCAATTATTTTTTTAAATGTTGTTAAACTTTGTACCCGTATTGCTCAAATCAGAAGAGATCTGATTTTTCTTACGTCTGTCACTTGAAGACAAGAAAAGAAAAATATGCACAAGCAATCTTTAGGCTCCCTATTTGGCATCTTAATTTGATTCAGTTTTAACAGATGTTTTAAAACATTTGTTTAAAAATAGCTTTAGTGTTACCAAATAATTATTTTATATTATTTGTGTATTACTTTATACTTGCTCTTTCCCAGCTATGCTAAAAAAAACCCAGCAGTGGATGGTAGCAGGTAGTGTTATAAACATTTTATACTATATGTATAAAATAATATGCATTAATATTTACTTCCAGTCTTCTCTCAAATCTTCTTCAGTACTAAAAGAGGTAATATCCTAGCTGGACATCAAGTAACTTATCAGTGCAGTGAAGGCAGTGTGCTTCTGTCTTGTTTCAGACCATCTTCTGACTCAGACATTCCCATCTTTTTGGCTTACACTTAATTTGCCTCCTCATTATCTTTTCAACCGTAAAAAGATGATAACTTCTTTACTGCTTAAATAGAAACTCTGGACATAGCCAAGCACTCCCTGCAGACAAAAAAAAAAAATCTACAGGTTAAGATGTTATTAGTCTGGTTTTGCCTGTGAAAAATACAAAAAAAGCCAGGCCACCCCATAAGGATATGTCTCATTTCTCCTTTGCCTGAGGCCAAAGGTACCTGTGCTACTGAACAAGTAAATTTTGCCTTACAGACGACCAACTCTAGAGTTGTACTCTGTTTGTGTTTGCTACTTGAGCCAGTTTAACTGCTTTTTAGCTCTTGCCTGAGGATATGCCTGTTCCTGCCTCGAGTCCTCTTCCAAGTATCCTCAGCTCAACTTAAAGAGACCAAGGGAGTGTGACATGATAGACAAAAAAATCCAAAACAGTTTTCTGGGAAGCCAGAAAGATGGGGAGAGGGAAAACAAGTTTTCGTTCCTTGAAGTTTACCGGCAGAGCACTGTAATGGAAGTCTCTTCCCCTCAGAAAAAGAAAAGTATGAAAACAATAATAAAACACTTTTCCAAGCTTGAGTCTCAGCAGTACATTCTCACAAAAGAAAGCATGTAAAATATCCAGATAACTGAAGAAAGGTGAAAAATTATCTTTTTATTAATCTGTCCCCATTTAGTCCAAAGCTGCAAGATGATATTTCCCTAACATACACTTCTAGTTTCTGTCAGTTGAAGACTTTGTGTTTTCCTGAACTGGAAGTTGTATCCAGACTACTGCATTTAACAAACTTGGATGCATCTTTCTGTCTTGAATTTGCCTAATCTTTTCTTAAAACTCTTTAAACATGTGGTGGTATCCAAACCATCTTGTATCAATGAAAACCTCAATTTATTTTACATTATGAAGAAAAAGTATTTTCCTGCTGCCTAGCAATTTTACAGTGCCTCTGCTTCTTATTCTGTGGTAGCAGGGGATGATCAACTCTTTTCTGCACCCTCTAGGTCATTTATAGTTTTGTACATCCCTTTACATCTTTGCTGCTCACACTATTATGCAAACTGTGAGACTCTTTTTTCCCCAGGGTGAAGAGATTTGGTGCATTCGGTCTCTGCCTGTACAGAAACTTCTCAATTTCTCTGCTCACGCTGACACCTTCTCTTCAGCTATTCCAGTTCAACCACATCCAGCTGGAAACAGAGTAACAAAAGCTGCACATAGCTGACGAAGCATAGGAACATCAGAAGTTAGAGATGGAAGGTATTTTCTGTTCCATTCCTTTTCTGGTAACTCCTTTTTGTTTGATGAAGTTGCATTTTTACAAGCTCCTGGGCTGCGTGCCAGCATGATGTGAGATGACTTGATGTTTTTAGTGTTATTCTTCTAAACTCTGACTTCTCAGCAGTCATCTGTCCTGTGGGATAGCTTCCCGGGAAAGAAGCGAATTGGCCATGACTGAAGTGTCATTGCTACCTATGTACAAGCCACCTCTGCTATAGATTTCATCTCAAAGCAAGTGTTGCTGTTTTGGAAAGGTCCCTCTGGGAGAAGGCAGGTCCACACCATGGCTGAGCAGCTGCATTAGGCACCACAGTATTCTAATGTAATTAGAAAACAGCTGTGAAGGAACAGTCAATTGTTTTTTGGCAGTCACGGCCAATTTTGCACCAATGCAAATGATGAATCAAATCCTGCAAGTTTACAATATCTGCTGCGAGCATAATGGCAGAAGCCATGCTAATGATTTTAAATCTTGTTTATGCCATTTTTGGCTGATGAAGTAGTCCCCTGTCCCCCAGAAGTCTCCAGAGTGAAGGAATTCCCATACACTGCACCATAACACCTACTGAGCAGGGGAGAAGAGAGCCAATGGGTTGGGTATGCAAACCAGGCAGCTACCTTTCAGCCACAGACTAAACATAGTACATTCTTCCTTTAAGAGCACAAACCATACCTTTGAGCCATGCATTACTCACAGCCTCAGCAAATAAACATAAAACTGGCAAGAGAGAATAACACAAAGTACCTGGCTACTACTAGGCTGCTCCTCCCTGATTATCAAGCCCAGTCCACCCACCATGTAGTAATGCATCAGAAATATTCATCCAGGAGAACAGTGTTATTCCCTTAAACATGTTCCTCATCCCAGTTCTTTTAACAAATACCTAGCTCTGTCAGAGCTATCAAATACAGCCTGTAAACTATAATCTGCTCCTAAAATGTGTGCAACTTTACAGTCTGAATGATGATGATAATCTCTAGGGCCACATTCTCTTACTAAGGCCCCCCACATGATCTTTCAAAATTATTGCATGTGTCAGCTGGGATTGGAAATGCTTCATAGGAAGATAACTGCTAAAAACATATTTTTGCATTGGTAGCATTTCCTGTTAATATGAACAAATGGAATCCACTTGGTAATATGTTTGCGCAAGTGCAAAATTTGAGATAAAGAAACAACATCTAAAAATGGCCCTTTGCCCTTCTTGTTCTGTCCTGAAAATAGCTGCATGTAAGTCTTTAGAAGGCAGTTCTTTCAGCCAGATAGTCAATAATTTTAATAGAATTAGCATGGGACAGAAATGCCATCCAAAAACGGATTCATGTTTAATCTGGTAATCTGATCCCATATGGCACTTTAAAGAGTGGGAGGAATTAGTGTTTGCTGCTTAAAGAAATTACCCAGAAAATGACTGCTGAAGACAGACCAAATAGTACCTCATCAGCATTCAGTGTGAAAAATACAGGAGCAGAGGAACAAGAGAAGTTAAAAGGTGAGCCAACAAAGAAAGCCAAAATTTGTTCCTGCATGGTTGGGAAAGTGATAGCAATCAGATGATAAAGGCAATCTCAAAAAGTACTGGACATAAATATAGAGGAATTAGAATATATTGCACAGGAGGGCAGAAGATAGTTTAAAAGCCAAACATAAACCAAGCTCCATCCTTAAATGCCCATTCACCTACTCTGCAGTGCTGAGAAGGTGTTAAGGATGCACAGTTTTGTCCCATAGTTATCTCTAATCATCCTAATAAGGGAAGCAGAAGTCTCAGACACAAGGACTTTAATGACTGTCTTGGTCCTGACACTTCACTGTGTTTCAGGTCACCGTTTCAGGACACATTTCTGGGAGGCAAAACAGGTGACTCTTTGTGCCTTTGTCCCTCAGTCCTGCAGATCCGTTTTTCTGTGTGACCTTGTGGTGAACTAGATTGAGAAACTCAACTTACAACTAATCCTGTTAAAGAATTAAAAAAAGGACTGAGCATAGTTTTAATTCAGCTGAGGTCAACAGTTCATCTGTAGCCCTGCAAAAAGTGGCAATGGTACAACTGAGGAGCCACCCCGGAGTGAACAGTTGGAGCTAAATGGAATAAACAGATGGAGTTGAAGAGGAGAAGAGCGGGAACAGCTCACGCTGCCTTTGATGCCAAGAGCAACGTCCACAGAAACTCAGCCTCAGAGCTCCCAGTTTGTGCTGTCTCTGAAAGTATGTTAATATCTGCATTAATACAGTAACTATGGCCTTTGTGCTAAACAAGAATTATAATGGCCAGGGAGAATAAATATAGCTGAGGGATGCAATGTGACAAACATCCAAAGCACTTCAGATTTGAGCAGGCAGCACAATAATTAAATGATGCCTTTTCTGTACTTTGTATATCAGGAGGTTCAGCTACCCTGACTTGCCCCATGTTGGTAAACCCCTTTTCAAGACACCGACCTTTCACTTGGCCCATCTCAAAAACCCTACAAGGTATGAGGAGCCCTTCTCTCTTACTGAAATTATGGAAATTGAAGAGCATCATCAGAATGGCTAGTGAAGTTGCAATTAAACCAAAGCAGGGTTTGTGGGTTGCAAATGTATTTAGTGTTTCTATAACTTGACACAGACATGTAGCACAGGTTAAAAACCAAAGAAAAGCTATTTTCAACCTTCACACCTCTCTGGAAAGGAAAGCATTTAGCAGAACAAAACTGCTGTTGTAAAATGAAATAAGATGTGACTGTTCCCATATGGGGATTACACAAAATACACCCCTGAAGAATTATTCTGTTGCTTACTTCTGGGGTAAGAATATAGGATTTATCTGTAAAAGCAGCTCAGACCAGGGCAGTGCAGTGGCTAATGAAACCCACGGCAGTATATGTCCAAATCCTTTCCTTTGTGTCACCAGTTCAAGCACACCAATTTGTGACAGAGGTACGAAATGAAAAATCACAGCCCAGTGCACAGAGATAATATAGACAATAACTAAGCTTTTGCTGCGTGCTTATGCACACATGCAACACCCAGCATTCAGCTCAGGCAGAGCTTGGCTGGCTCACCAAAGCCAACAGCCTCGAGATAAAGAGTCCAAATTGGGGAGAGAGAAAAAAAAAATCTCTTAGATTCAGTCTACAAACACTAAACCCCACAATACTTTTGATTCTTACCCTGTGGTTCTGAACAGGCATGAGATCTGGGTTCTGCACCAATAGCCAATGGCAGGACTGGTGTTATGGCATTACCTCCTTAATGTACATCCAAATTTCCCTTAATTCTCCCTTTATTGCCACCCATCTTCTTTCCTTCCTATTAAATTACTTGAAGTTGTTCAAAACATCTAGAAAATGTACCACAAGAAATAAAATCAATTGCATTTATAATTGTTGAGTAAAATATTTTGTGTTTTGCTTAGGTGGCAATGGAGGCAAAGGGAATACAATATCCATTTTTTCTAAAAAAATTTAAAATTATTGTGAGATTTCCCAAAATTAAATATAACTTAATTGTCCATCTTAACTTACATGTCCTCACTTAACCAGCTGCGTTTCCACAGCCAGTGCCAGTCTGGGTGTCAGAGCAGCAGCTATCAGCTCTCCATGTTGTGTCAGTGTGGATTACCACTCTAGCTAGCATTTTACAAATTTCTTTTATGAATGAGAAAACCAGCACCACACTTATGAGAACAGAGCAGTAGTTACTCATCAAGGGGGCAAATACAATACAGATATCTATGTGTGTTTCTCCTTGCCTAACCCTCCATACCATTTTCTGCCTGCAGGATGCAAAGCTGCAACATGCTCTCAGGGTCCCTTTCACTAAGGATTGGCCACTTCTGGCAGCTCCCCCAGTCTCATGCCGTTCCACTGTACTTGATTTCCCTTCTTCCATTTCCTCTTTCCCTCCTCTAAAGGCTTTGTTTAGCTCTTTGCAGAAAAAATAACAAACAGGTGAACTGAGGTGACATAAAAGCAATTTCCCTATACTCACCTTCTTTGTGCTCAGGTCAGCCAAGATTTCCTTATTTCACCCAAGAGAAAGGTTCCTAAAACCAGCATTTTACTTGCCCAGCAGTCTAGCAGGTTGTGCCACCGTTAGAATGTCCAGCTCACTAATAGCGCAGTGGTCATTTCCCATCAGCTTTTACAACAAAGTATTTATTGACAGGTCAGAAAGCAAAAATGGCAGATTGAATAAACCAGAGCAATTCTAACAGGAATCCTTTGCTAAACCTATCCCAGAAATGTCCTTCAGATTCTGCAGTGTGATTAAAGTGAGGATGTCAATAAAGTATGTTTTTATTTCAGGATTTGGATAAAATAGGGAAGATACCCTGCCTTTTTGACTGCTGTATTATTTTCGTTATGGTCTTTGCATTGTGTCCCTTGTTTGTGTTCTTTCCAGTTCTGGAGTAAACAGACCTTCCTTATGGACACACACTACAGCACATCCTGCAGCAGGTACAACAAAAGAAGGACTCTTGTTTCACTAACTGAGCTGAGGCTTCAGGGTAGATGCCCAAGACAAGTTTAGATGAGAAATAAAAATGCTAAAGTCAATAGTATAAACCAGGTGCATAACAGGATGGGAATCAAGTCACAAGTTACTGGAGGCTTAATCTGGCAAGGCAATGAGGACTGCATGCTCAGCCCCTCAAAGGGGTCAGGCACTGCCCTAAATTTAGTTCCACACTTTCTGCGTGTAAAATAGTAATATCATCACTTTGCACCCCTGAAAGGAATCACATTTAAAAATCAAGAGTTTTAACTATATTATCTAGAAAAATCAAGTTTCCACTGTATCTCTACGAGTCAACTGCTTTTACACAAGTTCAGACTGTTACTTAGTATGAAAAGCATAGGCTGGAGATGGGACAGGAGATGTGCAAGATGTGTCATGAAAAAAAAGTTGGAATTAATGGATGGGTCTCATCAATCTCAGCTTGTATCTGTGATGAAGACAGTGCAAAGTGAATATACACCTTAAATAAGAAAGGAAATGTCAAAAACATGACAGTTATAAGTCCAAGGTCAACTGTAGCCTTCAAAGAGTTTTCTTAAGCAGTTGTGATGGATTCCCAATTTGCTGAAAGTTTTACATAAAACAGCTTGACACAGTATTACCACAAATTTCACAGCATAAGAATTTCTAGGCTTTCAGATAGCAGCACATACATCTGAAGAAGAGCATAGAACCTTGGCATCATTTTTGGTACCAATGTTAGCTAATCCATGAAGGGGTTCCCAAGTCAAACAGGAGTGCTAAATTTTGCCAAGCAACGGCAATAATTTCCTTCATGTGACTACTTATAAACAGTAGCTTAGTCCAAGCCAAAGCCCCCAAAACTCTTGACAATATTACAAGTGACTTTCAGATAAAACTTGTAACATCCTTTTCATTTTGGGGGCTATGCACGTGTTCCACACCCTCATACACTGGTGAAATTCAGCAGCTTTTGGTCCGATAGAGAGCAATTATTTAACAATTTAGAGCATATGCACACAATTCTTTGGAAGAAAATATGAAGTCTACTTTAAAACAGAATTTCCATGGTTATGTTAGGTACAATGTAATCACTTTCAGTTTAACAGCATATGTTTTGCTTGAATCTTTACATAGTCCCTTCGAAAACATAACCTTATGTGATTTTTTTTAAATTATTTTAAAGCTAATCTCTGAAAAAGCTTTATGTTGTTCTCCCACAGCACTCTCAGTGAGACCCAAAGTCCCTAAGCTCCACGTAAAATCTCCAGCCTTCAGGGGCTGACACAGCAGTTCAGAATTGGTTTCACAGAAAAGACAGCACCTTCAGGGTGCTGGCATGAAGCAGCTTCCTTTGCTTGAGTACCTGTAGTCTTCCCAATTTCATTTTCCTTCCCAAATCTGCCATCATTATCTCTACATTGTTAACAGTGCAGTTCATTAGTTGCAGTAGTGGGCAACCTAGCTCTGTATTTTTCTGTATGTTTTTCTCCTTCTATTGGCTTTGCATAGATAACCAGATAGATATCTGTTAGATAAAAGAGCAGAGACACACACAGAGGTACTTATAGCTGGGATTCCTCCCAATCTCCTTTATGACTTCATCAAAATGAGAAATTAATTTTTTTTTCAGCATGCATTGGGAATTGAACTAGGAAAGCAAAAATACCAACAAACAGTAATTCTGCAGAATTATCAAAACAGAGCATTTATGCTCATACTGTGGCTCATACTGGCACCTCTTGTAAAACAGCACATCCAAGAACTGCAATGTCTGTCATGATCTCATTTCTAGCCATAGATGCTAAATTTTAAATGTAGTCTGAAAGACAATTTTCATGAGCAACCCCACCTCCTGCTTGAAGGACCACAACTTTTGGTGCAGTCTATTTTCTTGGATAACTCCCAGGGGACTGAATCCTTCACCGCCTTGCCCTAATATTGGATACTTTTGCACAGAAAGTATAATGTGCTACAGTTCCTGCTGTAGCACTCATCCACTCTCCTCTCCTGCTGAGCAGGTGAAAATGAACAAAGAAGCTGCAAGGCTGCATAGTATAAATCCTTACACTTGAGTTTCCAAATCTTTTCTATCAGAAACACAGTGTTTAAAAGTTTTAGCAGAGAAGAGGTTATTTTTCATAAAATAACAGTGAAATTAAAATCTTCTGTCAAGGTTGAAAAAATACAGAGGGTCCTATATATTTTGAATATTTTTTAATTGGATGAAATTCTGAAAATAATAGTTACACATTTGAAAGAAAATATTATTAGCTTTTATAAAGTCTGTCAAACATTTTGTTTTTAAGAAACATATTTTAGAGTTATGGTTGGAGGAAAAAAAGTATCCCTTCCCAGATTGACCTCTCTCTTGAATGAATTTGATCCTTATCCCAGCCATTGTGTTCCTTTTGATTCTCCTTGAAGCTCCTAAACAAGCTCTGGAGTGATCTTGGGATGAGGCTTGCCAGGTAATGGCAGCCAGAGGCAGCAGGGGGGGCTCACACATAGGGTTACTTTGCTGGCCTTGCATATTTTCAAATTCACTTTCACTCTTTACTGATGGTAATGGCAGAAGAGAGAATCTCAACAGCAGTATTAAACTTTGGAACCTAAATTTTCTGATAATTTTCTTTGGAATTTCTGTACATGAATGCTTTTGATGGTAATTTATATCTATTTCTTGCATCGAGACATTCATCAGTAAATCTCAAAGCACTTTAGAAAGAAGATCAATGTCATTATCATCATTTTGAAATTAGCTTACCAAGACATTATTATTTCTGGTACAACGTGATTGCTATGTAAAAGCAGCATGAGTGAATGGCATTTGCCTTTGTGCCATAATCTTAACACCACTATCTAAAGATTTCTTCAGCCAAAGCAGAATAAGACAGACTTAGTCTTTTCTGCTATCTTGAAAAAAAAAAACCCAGACACAAAAGCAACGAAGGAAGTATTGAAAGAAATAAGAATCTTTTTGATTAAATTAAGAAATCCAAGTTAACATCACTATATATTTTACTGAAATCCAGACATATAATCCCAGAAAGACTCATAGGAATAAAAGAACCATGTGCACTAGTGAAAACCCTTGCTGTCCTTCACAGAAAGGATTCACTGACATTTTGTGGAAACACTGGTCCCATCTTGAATAATACTGTGGGTTTTTTCTCTTAACAGAGAAAAACGAGAGGACTTCAGACAATTTCATGCTAAAGTGCCATATTGAAAATTGTTTACTGTCAGCCATTCTGCTGCAAGGCATACATGACAGGCCTTAAATGTTACTCTCACAATGCCATGCAAAACTTAGGCCAGTCCTGAGAACTCCTTGCGAGAGAGGGTAGGTGGAGCAAAAACACTATAAATAAGTAACAGCAGTCCAAATACTTCTGACTAGTATGTTCTTTCATGAACACCCTTAGTACAGGACAGGTCTACATTGAATTTTTGCATACTTTTTTTGCAGTTAAGTGTATGAGAAAAAAACATTAGTTAGTTTGAGAAACAGAAACCTATAACGGTTGGCCAGAAACAGTAATTTTTCTACTGCCAAAAGAAAAAACATGGACAAATGTGTGTTTTGAAATGAAGATATATGTGTTGTAAATAGAACTGAAAGATGTGGGGTTTAATAACTTGACTGTTTCTACCATTCAAGCATCAGCCTCAAAACAAAAAACACACAAAGCAAGAGAAAGTTCTGTAACCTTTTCAATATTCTTCATTAGACTCCACCATTCACAGCCCCCAGAGTGAACTGCATCATCAAATCAATTGCACCAAAGCCTTCTCTGATTTATGAAAGGCCTCACCATGGAGTTTTCATATACCAGTTATTTAAGTACTGAAAAGTCTTACCTATAGATCCTCAAGTAATTACACACTGAGAAAGCTCACGCAGAGCAGATTTTCAGCAAAGGGAGGCCACTGTAGGAACAAAAGCCTTTTTACAGCTGAAATCAGGCATGTATTACAGGTTTGTGTTTTTATAGGGCTGCATTAAGAGCTGAGCCCCAAGACTAGCAGAAAATGAGAGCAAGAGGTTTTTCCAGTGACAAATCTGAAGAGATATGAAGGCATTTCCAGGACCATCACTGTGATAAAAAACAGTTACAGGTTTTCCCTTTTCAGCTCTCTGTTTAAATAATTATTTGGTGACCTGTGGTGGCACACATGCATATGAATATGATAGGTGCTACAAATATCATCTTTCTACAGTTCAATTTGGATTTTGATTTTTACTGTTCTCATCACCTTTATCTTCCCATCTCCCACCAGCACAGCAAAAAAGAACAATCAAGCTTCTGCTTACAGGAGTAGCATCTGCTGCACTCCTCCTTCTGGGGTTTGGGCAGGGGATTTTCATGTGAGGTTCCCAGCCTCCCCAGTCATGGACCACTGTGTCATTATGGTCTGGATAAAAAGAATGCTCATCCATTTTCTCTGAAACCTGTCCTTCAAACGCAGCAGAAATGGAGCTTTTCCCTCTCTTCAATACAATAAATACAGCAAAAGCAACATCACCATCCTCCTCTTCACGAATAGAGACTATTTTCCCCCTTTCCTTCTCCCTCTCCAAAGTCTCTTTAAAAAATGAAACAGGCAAGTGAATCAGCCCTTGCCCCTTCACAAAATGGAAAAAAGATCACATTTATATGTTTTATTCCTTTTTAAAAGATTTATACAAATGTTATAAGTATTTATATGTGTTTATGCTCTTTTAGGAGGGTAGGCAAACAGAAATTTGGAGAATCTTTGCCCCAAACTCAGACAATCTTAACCCCTCTGCTCAGCTTCAATCAGTTCAGTTGGTAGCTGCACGTTCACTGGTATTTTGGGAAAATTGTGGCTCCCAAAGAAATCTAGATCCCCTGAAGAGCAACAGCTAAACTGATCTACTCTGCTTCAGAGTTAGCTGCTCATTATTGACAAATAGTTCCACATCATCAAGTTGTATAGAAATACATTTATACATGTTAAATCCTTGACAAAACACAAATACAATTTTAATACAGAATACTGAGCTATTGCACCTCTGTGATGCACTTCATGGGAGCAACTAACATGAGCACAGTCACAAGACCTTATGAAGGCATTGGTTTAGTTCTTACCTGTGATGCTTATACTCAGCAATATATTAATTAAGTTACCATTTCACTGATATCACAGGAGCTACAGCTACTTTTGCTACGTTTTCTACAATATACAATTTTTTCAAGTAATTACATATCACATATTATGTTTTGATGGATTTTAAGATACCTCTTTGACAAAGTCCCTCAGCTTCTGCATCCTAACCATTATCAAATGAAATCCTAACCTGGGCCCTGTTAGTTTAGAAAGCATCCAGTAGTGCATAATGGGGGGATTAGGAGGAGGATGAGGTGCTTAACAGAAAAAAAAAAGCTAAAAGAGCTAAAACTACCTGCCAGTGGACTTAATAAGACATCCTTGAGTTATGGCCTGCCTCAAGGACAAGAACTAGCATGCAGCCAACTTGAGTGTAGTTAGCAGAACATTTTTATTTTAAATTACTCTTTGAACCTAATAAAACAATTTAAATTAGATTGTTTCGTCAAAAGTCAGAAAAAGCCAGAATGAATATTGCTATCCTGAACATGAATCCTTCCTACAAACTGAAAAGGACAGGTATTTTAAAATGGTAAAACACAATAATTTGTACTGTACTTGTGCTTACACAGACCTTTGTCTTCTCCTGGGTCACCTAGCAGATGCTCTGAATGCTTATGGTCATATCTGGAAGCTGAAACCTCATGTAGTCTTAGGGTAGGATTTTCAAAGGATTGAATCCCTAACTCCATTTAGGATCTTTCCCATACATCCTAATCCTAATTGCTTGATGGGACTTTTCACTGGGTACTGTATTGTTACTATTTTTAAAATAGAAAGGCAGCAGAGCTGAGGTTTGGGCTCATCTAAGAGAACTCAAAATAAATATATGGCATCTGGTCACAAAGATTTTCATCTCAAAAGTGACTGATGTTTCTGATTTTTCATTGATCGAAGTGCAATTTATCTTCCTTGAGGAAATAAGAATGACACAGTATTTTCCAACAGGTGTGACTCACCAGCTGCTTTCTGCCAATGAGCTTTCAGAAGCAAAATCATCATCGGGTTTGGCACTGGGTGTACTGGCTTTCCTACATCTGCTATTCTTGCGGTGTGAATGACTTGCACTTGTATTGGATCACACTAAATGACTGTGCCAGGAGGCTCCCTGTATCCCAAGGGATGCTGTAGCTCTTTGGCAGCACATATATTACCTGATGTCAGACAGCAGTGTCTCCAACAGCAGCAGCATCCATCAGCTGCCACAAGCTAGGAAAAAAAGCAGCTGTTTCCAAACCCATATCAAATTTTTGATATGATGTGCAATCCACTCACGTGAACCTCCCTTTCTCTCCCCCGGGATGTATTATAAATATTATGAATTTGTATTATTAATACTGTATGAGTGTTAGAATATTTATTGTAAGTATAGGGCCTTAGCATCTGTAGGACTCAAGTGTGTCTAGGGAGTCTCTCACTAAGTGCTGATATGCAACTGCTTCTAGGTAAGTGTAAATATCACAGGATAAGATTGCACAACAGTTTAAGAGAGAAAGTAAAAAAAAAGTCATATTATCCTACAGGGCTGATGCTGGAAAGTATGCAGCTGTATGACAGGCATTGGAGTGTGAATTTTGACAGGCAGCCAGTCTAGCAAAAGTGTAATAAGATCGTTAACGAACAAGAGATCAATAGCCTTTTAATTTCTCTACCTGAAATACTGTAAAATGCTCCTTCTAACACGAGGTTTTCCATGGAAGAATGTCAACTACTCACTAATCAAAGCTACTTTCTGCAGCAGTGCTGCGCCTCACAAACCGCCCTTTAAGAAACTGTTCCTGATTTACTTGCGAATCAAATTGCTCTCGCAGTCCAATGTGGAATTGCTGTAACAGGAGAGAGCAACAAGGGAGGACACCTACTGATACATTACTTTTCTATTTTATAAGCAGGAACCGTGTTAAAGCCAATTAAATTTCATAGAACTGAGATCAGTTGTGCTCTTCTGGAGATTCCTGTGAAGGTTTAAAGCTAAAATGGAGAGTCTCCCACAGAAACTGTTAATTATAATTGTTCTTAATAAAGAGAGAGCACAAATGCAACCAGAATTTGAAACTACTGATGCTGATTTAGGAGGTCCTCTAATAAAGTTTTGTTTATAAAAACTGCTCTCAAAATTCACTCTAATATTCCAGTGACACCTAAGCTGCTCATTGCAAGCAAGGTTATTTTTTGAATTCCAGTGCACAAAAATGCTCAACATTTTAATTTAACTATAAATTTTCTGTCAAAACTTGGTTTCATATTTCCAGCTATCAGGGTCAGGAAATGCCTAGTGAAATATATTTTTCTCTTTTTGATGCAAATCACAGACTGTTCTGCTGTACCTTTCATAATTATTTCTGAAATGGGTACACTTTCAATTGTTCATAGCTTTAAGGGTTCAAGAAACTGATCTCAGAGAGAAAGTTTAATCTAAATTGCTAAATATATATCTCTCTCTTTTAGAAATAAAACCCTTTTTGGTTTTGTCTTTAATTTAAAAAGCCCCTTATTCTAAATTCTCCCTGCCCAACCCCCCCCCCCCAAAAAAAAAAAAAAAGAAAAATTGCATTTTCAATTTTTTGAATGGCATTCTCAAGAAAATATGATCAGTTGTTGTTCCAGGAAAGAACAGTCACCCTGCTCAAGCTGCAAGTGTTTCATGGCTGACTCAAAACAATGCAGAGAAGAAGGAAAAGCCAGACCACCCCAATATACAATCACCAACAACCTCTCATTCTAAAAATTCTGCAGGAATTTGCATCTACCACCCTCACAGTCTTCCTCTCTCCCCATGTTTATTTCCCAGTTTGTTCTAATAATTTTTGATCACCAGGCATCTTTTTGCTCTGTGACACAAGTTCTGTAGCCATACACTGGAGCCTTTCAACCCAAACCTGACAGCCACATCAGCATCCTCTTTGGATTTTGGCCACCTAGACCCGCCTTGCTCTATTTTGTTTTGGCTTCCCATCTCTTCCCTCTGCAGAGGCTTTTTGCTGTCTTCATTTTTTTATATATGTGTGTATATATATATATATATATGTGTGTGTGTATATATATATATATATAAAATAAATTTAAATAGATATTTTTTAAATTCTCTTGGCTTTTTTCTTTCAGAAAAAGACGTTCATACCATTAAAAGTGTTCAGGACAACATTCTGATGCAACTCCCAGTTCAAACCTCATGATATAAATAGTGCTGTGTAGAGGTGAAGTTTCTCCTTTCTGCTCTGTCATAATCTTATTTCCCCTACACAAAAGGTTCACTCTGTAGTAGTCTGAATGTACTACATAAGAGTATGAGCTCCCTAGCTGCCACCTTCTGGAAGAACATGTGTAACAAACTGCTTTAAAATTGCTTTCTATTTATTCATGCACTTGGCACTTTAAAGCCATGATATATAATTTAATACAAAAAAATATAAAATCAATACTGATTTAGTTCCAACTATAAAGCAAGTTGAGCACAGATCAATTTTCATAACATGCTTATAATCATTTAAACACCAACTGATGCCTGATAAAAAAAAAATCGGAGAAACATTTTGCTGGTCTCTGACTTAGGGAAATAGATGAATTCTGTGAGATAAGGATTCTGCATTCAATAAAACAGAGCCTTCACTGCACAGTCCTCTTCTTCCCCCAGCACTGCTCCATTATGGTCATCCTACAAGAAGCACTGGATTAGGACTTCACAAAGAACTATTTTACCCCATCATGTCACGCAGGATGAGCAATTTTCAGTTCCAGAAGCTTCCACAGAGCTATGGCCCTCCACTTATCAAAAAGGCTGGATTAAGTGGAGCATAATGGTCCACATTTGCAAGCACTGCCCAGACCTGGTGACTGTAGGCCTTACACTGTCGAGTATGAATCAACAAAATGGAGAAAACTGGGCTCCTTTTGGACACACCCGACCTGTCTTCATGGGGTTCTCAGTTGATCCTAGATGTAAAAGAAATCATCTGAGTACTAATACTTATACATTCAACTAAACTTGAGAAAGCCTAGTGCAACATTCGGAGTCAGCTCCAGTGTGGACCACCTGGTTCTCAAACACAAGTCATCGACTTCTAACTTGCTGTATCTGCTGTTCTTACACCAGAGTTCAGGGCTTCAAAGCCCAGTCACATCCCTGTGCCCTTCTGGGCTGGAGTGTCCCTCCAGCCTGACCTGGGACATTGAACCAGAAGCAAGTCAACAAAGTAGTATGTGAGTGAGGCTGCCCAAAGCTCATAATTTTTCACTGCAAAAGGGAGACTGTTGCATCTCTGAGCTAGGTAGCTTTGACTTACAACTTAACCCTGAAGGTGAATGTGATGGGATGCCTAGACAGCTAGAGCCTTGTGAGGAAAGGGACCACCTTTTCACCAAGACGAGCAGAAATAGCAAAAATTGTAATTCTTCGAGATTGATTTCTATGACAGCACAAAATGCTAAACCTCAATGCAGTAATTACTCATAACGTAGTGAAAACTAATCAGTGATGAAACCACTTTTGGAAAGGGTGAATTTCAGTGCCTTACTGAGTCAAAACCAGCCCTTACACTCAGCTCTGCACACATGGGAAAGTCTTGACAGGCTGAGAGCCCCTGCAGCAAGCAGGTCTCCAGCTTTTCCCAAGCATCTCTCCTTCTCTACCCTTGCAGTGTAGGTTCCTCTTTGAAGTCCCTGACCCCTTCATGCCTCACCTAAAGGCTCTCTGAGGTCTGATGTCCTCAATTCTGCCAGTGGAAAGTGAAACAGCCTTCTTGGAGTGATCAGAACCAAAAGGAAGACCTCCAGCTTGCAATTCATCTCTTTTTAGTAAAGCATACAACACAACATGTATAGCCTGCAAACAAATAAAAGAGATAATACCTTTGCCAGAGTGAGACAAATTTCAGATGTTTTCTTTAGCAGTGTTTCATTTTGAGCTAATATAATAAAGGATTAGTTGCCAGAGGAGTTGCTATTCAGTTTTGGATAAACCTGGATATGTGACAGCTAACTGAAGTCTACAACTGCACCAGATATTATGATATAAAATTGATCAGACATTCTGATAAAAAGTCTTCCATTTCAGACCAAACTGACAAGCTCTGGTCAGGGAAAGGCAAGCTTTTGCATAAGCAAAGTCTTTGCTGGAAACCAGCATTCCTCCATGGAGAAGTGTAAGCTGCATGAAATGGAGCAGCCTATGCTCCTCTTCTCCCACTGTTTCCTGAAGCTTTAAGTGTGACTCCCTATAATTAAAAAATTGGTAAAGCTCCCAATACCCTCAAATCCATGATATTCATCTTTTCCTAGTAAACTGTGTTTTGATTTACTTCAGGGACAGAAACACGATCAAGAGTAGTAATCATTTCCCTATTGCATTTTTTGATTTTGATCTTATTTAAGATTAAAAACTGGAATGCCTTTTTAAACCAAGAATTTCAATAAAGAGATGTCACTGCTGAAGCGATATCTAGTGACATAGATGTTTCTTTACATAGACTTGTATTTATAGAGCAAAAATGATTATCTCAGTAATACATGGCTGTCCTAAAGAGGCAGCTCAGCAAATTATTTTGTTAGTGCTGACAATTTACAAGTTCTCCATATTAACACATGAAATCGTGTTAGATTGTGTGAAAGCATTTTTAGATTCTATTCTGCTTATCTGCGTAATAAACTCACTTTTATATATTTCCTGTCATCTAAAAGATCTCAAAGTCCCTTACAACTTAAACTAATATGCAAGCTGGAGAGACAAAGACTAATTCCTCACTGAAAGTCAGCATTGGTTTAACAACACACAACACTAAATAGGAAATTCTTCTTGTACTCCCATACCTGCTTCTGTAAAACATAATGGACCACTAATGAATGGAAAAAGATGACTTTGTTGGAGCACGAGAAAAAGCATTTAAGAGAGTCTGTTGAAAATATGAAATAAATTGAGACATCAATACCAGCAAAAAATAAAATAATCGAGTCATTGATGCCTTACCAGAATCTACATTCCCTTGTAAGAGTTGTATTTTCCCAAGATTGATGGAAAATAGATGAAACTTCTGTGGGATATGTTCTCCCGCTGAGATTGGGTTATCCCAATATAAGCCTGTATTAAGTAGCACTAGGAAGGAGAGTGGTGGCAGCCCTACAGACTTTTCCAAGGTAAAGATAGCTGGGGCCAGAGAGGGGGAATTGAAGCAAAGCCTGGGATGGTAGAAGGATATGACTTACTTTGCTCTTTCAAGATCAAAATAGGATTGACCTTACCTGGGCTTTACAAACAAATGACCTTCCAGGACCTAGATTTGTATCTGAAACCTTGTTCCTCGTGGTCTGCAGGCTGAACCTTCCCAGACCAAGAAGGTTCGGGTTCATTTTTGTTTGTTCCATTCTTTTGGAATTATTTATGAACTACATAATTCTTTTCTCTAAATATGAACAGATCTTCAGTCTTTCTTGTGAATTCATCTAGAAGGTATTTTGGGGTTTTTTTGAGTAGCAGCATCAGTTTCACAGAGAGTAAGTATTTGCTACAGCAAGCTAGATAATTCTTGGCAACACTTGCATATTTAAAAAATTTTAATCCTGAAGTAATTACTTAGAAATACATTTTTTTTCTTTATTGACTTTGCTCTTTTCAACTACATTCAACAGTATTAAATCAGAGGTTTTCCAATGTTTCTTGCCCTCTTGCAAAATTAATATTTTGGAAAAGAAATAAAAAGGAAACTCTCAAAACTCTTCTTTAAATGTATTAAATCCATACTAATCACATTGAGAGCATTTGATTAATGCCATAATAATTCTCAGAATGTCTATGTTTCACTTAAAGTATGTGTCACAGAATTTACACATTTAAATGCAGAGAAAATATTGTCCTATAATTTCATTTCCTAAGCATCAGTGTGACATTTTTCACCTCCAAATAATAGAAATGAATCCAGGAACAATCTGCTTATAAATAAGCATGAACCTCTGGAAGCACTGAATGATGAACTACCACTATGGGCTGTGGATGTGTTTTCATTCACAACACTAGGGGCCTGACCCAGACCCTTGATTAGTATTGTAATTCCCTGTGTACAGCAAACAAAACAGAAGAAGAGTTAGTGACTGGAATCAAGTTTTCTGTCAGAGGTTGTCTTAGAAAGTATTTTTCAGTTCCTTCTCTTTCTGGGAGTTTCAAGCCATACCTCTCTTTCCTTGTTCCTTTTATCTCTCTGTTGAATTGTATTTTGAAATCAGGAATATTTTGCTCAGTCTATTCAAAAAAGAGTTGCCTCCTCCAGCTACAGTTGTCTCCCACAGCTGCAAATCCACATTTGACCTTCACACCACATTTTAGTACAGAATTGCTTCATTTTTCACACATAATCTGATTTCATTACACAGGTCAGAATTACTCATAATGAAAAGTTGAACTAATAACAAGGGGCACCACTGATGCCTCTTGTCTCCTCATTAGAGCTGAAGACTTTAGTTTGTTATAAATGGAACCATAACCAAACATACATGCATAGGAATCATCGTAGATTTAAACTTTCTGTCATTTTTTTCTTCTGTTCTCTTTGTATTGTCATTTTCTGAACAGAAGGTAATCAAATTGGTTTATTTAGTATTATTTAGTTTGGAAAGACTTTCATTTATCTGTTTTGGTAAGATGTTCTGCTCACAATACAACAGCAGCAGCACATTTTTTAATGCACAGCTCTGCATGAAAACAGAACATAAATCCCCGGCTCTCCACCCACTGTGTAGTGGAATCTGTGGGTGACAAAGTGCAGTCAGAAAAGCACATTTGCAGCCTGTAACAAAACAAATGTTATGATGAAGAAGAGAGGAAAAAAAGAACCAATTTTTGGAAAGGGAATAAACCATCATTTACCCTACCTGGAGGATGTGACTGACTTGCCACTTTAAGGCTTTATTGATTAATAAGATTTGAGAGTAGAGCATAGTAAGAAAAGTTTTCTTCCTTTAAAAAAAAAACAAAACAAAACTTCAAAAGATGGTACACAGCTATTCAACGTTGCTCATATTTACTTTGGGATTGAAATGAAGCCTTTGAGCATCAGGAATCCATTCCAGAGGGAATGAATGATGTATTTTGATTTTAGACTTGCTATTGTACTCTTAACTCCTCTTTTGGCAACAATTCAAGTTCTTATTAGTTTAAAGTTGGAATTACTTGCTTATCTGTGGTTGAACAGACCAAAGCTGAGGAGCCAGTGTTCCTATATGCTACTGTGGAAAATGGGAGGCTTACTGTTTGGAAAATACAAAGTAAGGCTCCAGATCTGAAGCTGACTCCAAGCCTGGACCAGCAGACATTGCAAATTCAGTCCCACGATCAGAGGTTATGTATTATTTAAAATATACGTTTTTTATAACCTTGAAAAGAGAAAATAATTGTAAACGTGTCTAAATTGTAAATTATTTTCATATGAAATCTCTGATCTTTATTGGATCCAGTCACTGTATATCTGTGTCTGAGAGAAGGTTTAATTGGCGAATCTAGGACCTCAGTCTCTAACAAATAGCTCTAGAAGAAAAAAAATAGCTCTGTAGAAGAAAATCCTGTAGTTTAATTCTATACTAGTTGAAGAAACAAGTGTTTTCACATATGGATTTAGGAAAATCAAATTCTAAAATGACTGCCATTGCCCAAGATAGGCTAGAGACTTGCCTTGATGGAAGACTGAAACCAGAAAAATCTAAGACCAAAAGAGTTTTCATTTCTTCCAGCTATTTTCTGTTTCACTTATTCTTTTACATCATAAACTAGAAAGGACTCCCTTTGCCACCCCCTCAACATTTTCATTGTTCATCAGAAACAAAAAACCCCAACCCAACAACATTAATTCAAAGCTCAGAAAAAAAATAAAGGATGACAGATAACAAGAAGGAAAGAATTTTTTCCTTCTTTCTCTCTTAAAAAGTCCTGGTTAAGAGTTCAAAGCCAATTTTTTCCTTGTAGGCTAGGCTGGAATAAAATGCCATGCCCAAGATTTGAAGTCTAATTTTGAAAGTACATGTAGAATTCAAATTGGCAACAGTAGGAGAAACTGCATACCTAAGAAAAATATCAATTTTTTTCAGTCCCTGGCCTTTGCAATATTCATTCTTTAAAGAATGTGGATCAGACTTTAAACCACAGTAACTAACTCCATTTTCCACCCATTTAATTTAAAGACACTGACCTAGACCTAGTTCTCACCAAGGATGCAGCCACATGCACCTTCAACCTTGTCATGAGGTCACAAGCAGTAACAGAGCTGAGAAGTGAACAAAAATCCCTGTGCCCCAAAGCAGAGCATTGCATTCACTAGGCAGGATAGCATTCCCATTTGTAAACAGACCCTTTCAAGGATTCCAATATTGCATAAGACATGGAGGCAACCAAACAAAAAAGTTTGAAGACTCCCCTGCACTGAAATGAAAATGGAAGAAATAACAAAAAAACTGTCAAAGAATAACTACTGATATGCAGAATTTTCTTTGAATTAAACTGAGGAGACATAAAACCATCATGATGGCTGTCTATCTGCTATATCATATCACTTACAAAACCTGATCACTTTATATAGAAGCTGATATTTTCTCTTTGGCATTTAAAAGAGTTACTTTACAGCCCCTTAATAAGGGTCTACACTATTTTTTAAACTATACATTTACAAGTGCCAAAAGAAAGTGGCATCTAAATGTAGGAATCTCTGAAGTGGCAAATCTGTAGTAGCAAGGTTGTTTGTTGCACCATGGACTTTACAAGGGCCATTATTTGTAAAAGCCCCCTATGGCCAGCATTCAAATTTCAGCTATCGATCAGTATCGAGTCCTTAGGGAAACATAATAAACAGCAGAGTTAAATAGGGGTTTTTAAGAGCCTGGGATTAGGGTTATGCCCTAATTATGAAGTTTGGATTTGTTTCTGTGTCTGGCTGTGAAAACAAAGCCCCATGCAGGCTATACTATTATGATCCCCACCAGCAGCAGAATGAGCAATCTGCACATTTGCTGTGATTTTGCTAGTGTTGCATCACTTCATAAAGACGCCTGTCATTGCTCAAAAGATACAAGAGCATTCTACAAGAAACCTTCACTGCTCTAATTCAGTTTTTTTTTTCTCGTCTGGAATGTACTAGAGCCTTATGTATTCCTATACATAGACATGCTTTAGGTGACAATATACATTCAAGAACAATTACTCATTGCATCCGCTGTTGCCATCTCCATAAACAACTGACCTACAATGTGTCTGCTTACAAATCCACAGCCTGAAGTTTTAAAAATATCAACTTTAAATTAAATCTTCACTTTTTCCTTTATGCAGTTGTTTCCTATGCAATTAGCGAAAAGCTTTTGTTTCATCTGTATTCAGCAGCGCCTGGAAAGATGGTGTTTAGGATTGTCTTGTAAAAAAAACAAACATGCAACCTCAAACAACCCTTTATGTCCCTATTCCTACTATTCTTATACTCCACCAACTTGAGGGTCAGTGATTTAAAACTATTTATAGATTCACAAAAGAACTGTTTGCATTGTAAATGCTGGTGAGCAGCCCAGTATGTAGGACTGCTTTTCTTAAAGATTTTCATAACCTTTTGCATTTGTGGGATTAGTTTTACTCCTTTGGAGTAAATATTTTGGCTGTTGTGCTATTAGCTGTCTGCTAATACATTAAATAAATTACTGTTGTGCATTAAAGCAACCAAATCTGGCCATTTGAATGTTAAAATGACCCACAATTTCTGTTTATTTTATAACCGATTAGAAATCTGCCTTTTGCACCAAAGCAGTATTTACAGGGTATTCATGTAGCAAACACACAGTGTAATCTTCTTTCTCTGCAGCTGACAGCACACAGAGATGTTCAATGTAAAACTCAATGATGTACAAAGAATTTGACTGCTATGAGATAACTGGTCCTTTTCTTAACCCTCTCCTGATGGATTGTGGGAGGCAGACAAAATAGGGATCTGCTACCAGGCTGATAAGTCATTTCTGTTCTCTAAAATAGGAAAGCAGGGCCATATTAAAGGTGAAACCATTTATAAACATAGTCCTGTGGAGAAGGAGACGGACAAAAGGTTGTATGTGATGTTTGAGTACCTATTAAAAGAAGCAGGAACACAAAAACTGAGCAGATCAAAATATGTGTTTGCATATGCCTATTAATTCTGAGACAAACTTTTGAAGAATGCTAGCCAATATATTACAGCATGAGTAACAGAAATTGGGCTAAGTTCACAGAGGAGCACTTAAATAAATCACTTGATTTTCAGAGGATATTTGAAACTCAAATATAAAATGTAATTGCCTACCTTTAGGCATCAAATAATGAAACTGCTGACAAAATTACTAACTCTCAGCAGCCAGGAGTTCAAGGAAGCTCAAAGACTGAGACCAAACATTCATACACAGGTTAGAATTCTTTTTTTCTTTCCTTTTTTTTTTAATGTTTCTATATGATGTCATGCATCATCCAAACTTTTAAAAATGCCTTATATTGTCTTAGGCACAGTCATAGCTGGCATTTAGTGAATCTGATGGAAAAATTCACTGTAACTTCCATGGCTACTACCTCTGATCATAATCTTTCTTTTAGTGGAGATTGTTACAATACTATAAATTTTCTCCTTTATATAAATTTGTAACACTGGCATGTGTTCATCTCTGTAGGATTTAAGAGTGTTAACAAGGTGATGTCTTCCCAGAAAAGTTTATATGTGTATTTACAGCCATGCACACACACTCACAAACACGTGTATATGGGAAAGCTCTAATATATTTTTCAAGATGTCACTTTGAAATAGTCCTGGCATAAAAGCATTGAATTCTCTGAAAAAACCCTTGCAGTGTTTATTTCAACACGACAAATCAATTAGATAAGAGGAACTCGATTGTGGGTGCTCTTTTTGGAGACCTGCTTCTAGTAATTATTGACAATTCTTAATGAACCTCTTTTCTACAGTCTTACAGAGGGATTGAGATACTGAAAGTGCCATCAGAATCACAGAAACTAGGGCAGGCCCTGTTTCTAAGTAAAATGTAACAAAAATATTTAATAACAAAATATTTTCTAAGAATACTTTAAAAATAATTATTTGTGTATATATTGTGATTCTGCATTTCTCTTATTTTCAGCTAAACAGTTAATCTATCATATTTTTTATTTAGTCAAATCTAAATAATCTTGACTTCCTGGTTCCTTACTGCTCTGTCCAGGTTGGTAGCATTGAGAGACCTCAAAAAACTTATCTTTCAATGTGAATCATATTAAAAAAACACAGACACATTTCTCTGGCTTGGATTTTTTTAAAAGCCTGTTCTGACAAAACCTTTATATTTTAGATCTAACACTTTTTCTTAGGTGCTCTGATTAAAAAGGACAAACTTCTTCGACACATTTTCTTCTCCACAGGAGCCAGGGTTTGTTTCAGTTTCAAACTTCACTTGAAGCATCACACATCAAACCTTTGCCCTAGAAATTACAGGCTGCACAGACAGTTTCTGAAGGACATGCAGGAATTTTATTTGCATGTTTTCTGTTTCTAGTACTTTGCCTTTACTACAACTGAAATAACCATTGTGCAAAGAATATGCAAACCTGAATAAAGGGAGCCAGAGTGATTAAGATCTGAGACGGTCTTTGTAGGATATTTAATGCCATTCAGTTTGTTAATTAAAATAAATCTGGTAACAGCCATCCCACATTTGCTTTTTAAATAATCCTTTTCAATTCTAAATTCTGAATTTTTAACATCACCTATATCTGTAAGATAACTTGAATGAGAGTAGGAAGAGACTGAACTCTTTCTGTGAATTGGGTTACAGGGTAAAAATTCCACAAAACTCTTCTCTCTGCCTTCCATCAGGAATAATAGTCCTCATAGACTGACTTCTCTATTAGAGAGGTAAAAAGGCACTTTTGGCTATTACTTGGTGTCCAAAAGCCAGGTAAGCTGTTAGAAGCAGCAGTTTTGGGAGCCAGTCATGCCTTCTGTTGCCCACACTGACTGACATGCTACGCATGCAGAAGAAATGTTTTAAATATTAAAATTACAGTGACAAGTGCTCAAAAATTAGGAAACACCAAAAACCATCTAGCTCATGAATATGTATTTTGTTCCTGTTGTTAATTACATGATCACAAGCCCCTTTTTCACAAAGTCCTCAGCTGGTGCTCTCTGAATGAGCAACTGCTGAATATTTTATCTTCACAATTTAGTTTTTGCACTAAGCCTTGGGGATAAAGTGAGAGAAGGTAACCTGCATTATCCATGAAGCCAAAATACTTAAGGAAATGGCTGATGTGAAGGAACTGAACATGGTTTTGGTTTGCTCAGTTGTAACTGTTCTGTAACCTAGCCAGTTAATTGTATTCTTGGAAAGTATCAGCCTGCTCCAAAAGGGGTCCCCCGTGGATTGACCCTGGACCCCGTGCTGTTAAACATCTTCATAACTGATCTGGGAGATGGGATTGAAAACACACTCATCGAGTTTGCTGGTGACACAAAACCAGGTGGTGAGACGCACACATCTGAAGGGTGAACCATCTTACAGACAGGCCTGAACAGGCTGCAAGACTGGGCAAGGAAGGACAAAATGAAATTCAACAAAGACAAGTGCAAAGTCTTGCACTTGGGGTGAAATAGCCAATGAGCCGAGCACAGGCTTGGATCTGTGTGGCTGAAGAGCAGCCCTGTTGAAGGGGGCTGCAGATCCTGGTGGACCACACACTGACCAGGAGTCAGGAGGGCACCTCTGCAGCAACAAAAGCAAATCAGATCCTGAACTGCATCCACAGGGCAATACAAACAGAGGTGGATCACAGGGGGCCTGGCAATGGGTACAAGTGCAAGAGCAAAAGTCATGTCAATATACTTCTTACTGTAAAAAAAAAAGTTTTTACAGTAAGAAAAGTCATCCACTGGAACAACCTCCCCAGGGACATGGTGGAATCTCCATCACTGTAGGTTTTTAATATGTGATTGGAAACAATGCCAGACAATCTCATCTAGGCCCCCTTTCCCATGAAAGGATAGACCACACAATCTTTTGAGGTTCCCTTCAATCTGGGCTGGTCTATGATCACCAAAATAGATTCACTAATCACTGATGAAATTTAGTCTGAAAAATTCTTTGCAGGGAAGAATTTCAGTTAAAGCAGTTAAGGATTGGTTTTTTATAGAAAAAAAAAAAGCAAAGGTTATGTTACTCTGGGAGTTTTAGGCAATGCAATGGTAGACAGTGCTGCCATTTCTCCCTATGCATTAAGTGTCTTGAATCTTCTGGGTTTATTTATTACCTAGAATTAAATCCAAGCGGTACAATACAGACAGAGACCAATACAGAGGCAGATAAATTAAATTAGTTTGGGTAAAAAAGAGTAATTAATGGATCTATTTTTATCTAAAATTCTAAGACTTTTCAGATGGAAACATATTGCTTTTCCGTTTTCAAGGAACACAGAAAAGAGTTTTCATGGGGATAGATAATTATATAAAAGTAATTCAACAGCAAAAGATAAAATAGCTGCAAACTAGTAAATACAGATTACCAGATTTTAAAGACTTAGTTCTGTTTTTATTAATATAAAAGAGTTTTATATATATATAATAGAGATTACTATTGATTAACTAAGCATAAGCTAGTGATTATGCCAACATCTCACTGGCCTGGTTAGTTAGGATAAAATACTGCTACCATTAAAGTCATTAGAAAGATATGGGTTTCACTTCAGCATTACTGAATTTCTAAATAATATTTAGGAGTAGGGTGACTCACATGGTTTTTAGGCTTGATTTGCAGTGAAGATGCCATTAGTAGGAAAGAAGATAGAGCCCTAAATTGTTTTAACTCTTTTCAGTACTTGATTCTTCACTGAATGACACACAAAACAGCAGAATTGAGCTGGAAACAGTTTTTCTTGCCTTGTAAAAAATTAGGGGATTTCAAAAATTGAATTGTATCCATTGGCTCAAACACAATAATCTGCCCTATAGTAAATTTTCATAAATTATTTGCATCATTGTAAACACTTTAATTAAATAAGGTACAGTGATTCATTGCTGTTTTGGCAATTTTTAAGTTCTAAAATAGACTTCTTTTAAAATTTCTGAAAAAAAATTGGATGTGAAGTTATGAAAACATGCCCAAGTGTGCATCTCAACATTCCAAAGCTGATTTTTTAAAAAAAGCCTTGAATAAATCTTTGAAACTGTCTTCTGTTATAAATCCTTTAAAACTATCTTTTAAAAAAATGTAAAAGGAAAATTTTTTACTTGTCCCATAAAGGGTACCACATGCAGTGCATAAAGTTAAGTATTAATTCTAGGGGTTTTTTTTACTGAGCAAATAAAATTCTGACTGGTTTGTAACTGCATTTATTTTGAATTTATTATCATTTGATTTGGGTGAAACATCCAGAAGATCCTGGCTGGGACCACAGCTCACTTCTCAGCATGCCAGGCTGCCATGCACTTTTTCTACTGTATCTGCATCCATGTAAGGCCTTCTGGGAAACTGAAGCCATGTGGAGAACCTGACTGTGCATCACCCATAAAGAATCTTAACTACCAGCAGAAGTACTCCTTGCAATAAGGGTGTAGCTCCTGACAGGCAATTTTTTCACCGCTAAACTGGTGATTTGAAAAGTGAGGGAAACTTGGGTGAAGGGATGAAGATGTTAATTCTTGCCAGGGGTCTCTTCTGTCCCGTTCAGATTATTTGTCTGTGACAGAAGTGGCAAAAAAGAAATGTGTCTGCACCTCAGTTGCTTCAGTGATCAATCCAAAGCCCAGGAGTGCTGGTTCATACCAAACCCCTGGCTTTGCACTGCAGAGATGTGGGTGCACATCTTGATATCACAAGGGGTAATAACTTTAAACTGGAATAGGATAGGTTGAGATTAGATTTTATGGAGAAATTCTTTACTGTGCAGGTGGAGAAGCACTGGAACATATTGCCCAGAGGAAGTGTGGATGCTTCATCCCTGAGAGTCTTCAAGGCTAGTTCAGATGGGGCTTCAAGCAACCTGGTCTAGTGGAAGGTGTCTCTCCATTGGCAGGGAGGTTGGAACTAGATGATGTTTAAGATCCCTTCCAACCTGTGGGGTTAGAACCAGATGATATTTAAGATCCCTTCCTCTGTGTGGGTCACTCTCTGTGGCAGAAAGAGGTAAACAGGATCTGATGGTTTCCTAATCTGCCCTGAGCATGCCTTCCCTGTACTCAATTCTTGGCTTCCCAGTGCTGTTTTCTCAGGACTTGTGGTAAAATTAAGTGAAGAGATCTTAAAGAATAATTTCTGTTGGTCACATCATTGAAGCGATGAGATCTTCATTCTCCACGTAGCTCTGTTACAGTCAAACAGAAGTACAAAGAAATATATCCAATTTGGGAAAATTATGGAAATTTAGAAAAATTGTTCTCCCCTCATGAATAAATGTTAGCAGATTTTGGCTAATCCAAGGTTTCATTAATAAGGGTTAGCAGATTTAGGATGTATTATAACTCACAATTTTAAACATTGCACTATTTATTGCTACTCCCTTTCTTCTTAATATTTTTAATTGCAATGCTACAGTTAAGGTAATGAACAAGAGCATTAGCATACCAACGACGATGACAGGGAGACTTCCCTTGTTGCTGTGCCCCTGCAGCCTCAAGCTAATCTCCTGCCAGCACCAACCATCCAGACAATGCCAGCTCCCTCTCTCACACACAAACACTTCACAACTTGTTGATATTCAACACAGGAATTAGAGCAGACCATTTTAATTTGTGACTGCATATCAATGCAAGAGAAACAATTAGGAGTGCCCTAAAGTCTGATTTAGTTAAGACCACAGGAATACCCAGGAGCCAAAAAAATAATCTTGATTAGCTCTGATCTGTTCCAACAGAGCCCTCCAGCAAGCACGGATTCACCACTACCTTTAGCAAGAGGACTTGCAAAACCAGTGTGGACTGTCATATATGGGTGATTGCTTTTGTTTGCAAATAATGCTGTGTGTAAGATCTGAACCGTGCTAGCCCAGCACACACAACCCCCCGAAAAACCAACAGAAATAACTTTGCACTGTAACACTGCAGCTTTAGATGCAGTCTCATCTTAATTAACAATCAACCCTTACTCTTTTGTGGGCCAGCCCTCAGTTCTGTCACACGTTTCCTTCAATATACTTGCTTGCTTTTGGAGAAACAGCCACAAGATTGACAAGCACATGAAACAAAATTACCCCCCTCAAACCTGAAAGAAGGTGTCCTCTCAAGGTCATGTTCAGATGAATGGCATGAGCTGTGTGCTTAATCTCCAGCAATTTACCTGGGCTCTGGGTAAACAGAATCCTTCAGTATCCTGTGAAGCTATAATGCCAACTCCTCCTCCTTTTCCTCCTCCACCTCCCATATCAAATTCAGTGTGAAGTTTCAAGGGGGAAAAGTACTCACAAAGGTTATTCTAAAGCTCAAATCTAAATGCATTTTTAAACACTGCTGAACTCGCTGCAGATGCCGCACACCAGACAAAGAGCTGCAGAAGGCCCACAATAATACGCTAATTCCATTGCTAGAAGAAAGGCAGAAGACTTCAATCAATCTTGAAATTAACTTTGCATTTAAAAATGTAACAGGCTCTGCACTGCATAGAGTGTCAATTCTTTTATCATGATTACTTGTTATGTGTCAAACCATTTAGTCTCACCTCCTATTGTGCTGTGATTGAGTTCATGGCAGCAAACATACTGGTCATAAAAACAATGGAAGCTTGAATGCTGTCTGAAATATTTGTTTCATTGAAGCTGAATAATCAAATGCACATTATGATTTTTTGTCAACAACTTTAATTTAGTTCTGTTTAATTGATTGCCTATGCCTTACCCATTTTTTTTGCTCCATAAAGGAGGTCTGTAGGACAAACAAGAAGTAAAGTTGCTAGCTAAAGCTCATACTCATTTAAATAAAGAAATGGCAGAGAGCATTTTTACATATTTGTTTTACAAATATTCCTCTTTGCTTCTAGTACCCCTTTTGTCCATTTTAAGCTTCTAGACCCAACTGGTGGCTTCAAACTTTTCTATCTGGATGCCTAAAACATTTTTGGTGAACTACAAACCCTTTGAAGCTTCAGAGACTTAGATTGCAAATAACATTCATGAAGTTGCTCCTCTTAGACACATTTTGGTGGTAAAAAGTCTGAAGATGTCTGGGCTTGCTGGAGCTTACTACTTAGTGAGTGTGCAGGATTTGTAGGATGGGCAAATGTCCCCCTTGAAGGGACTGGAGTAAAAAGGGAGGCAAACTTCTACTTGTTTCACATACTAATGAGCACTGATGACTGCATTGGCAGAGGATATCAAAGCCCACAATGAGGGTCACTGTGGTGCCTGGGGACAGAGAGCTCGTGAGCGTCCCAGTGCTTCTGAGATCTGCTGCAGGACTGTCCCTGTCCCCTCCCGCACCTTTGTGCATGCAGAAGGTGTAAAAGCATAGAACATACGAAGAGAGAAGTTTACAAGTGCAGTGGCCAAGGAGGCAAAATGCAACACCTTTCAGCACACCTGACTGTGCTATTGATCTTCTGATAATTAGCGTTGGCCACAGCAGCAGTAGACATGGGATCCTATGAACTAAAGTTATCTTCATCTTTCTTAAAACATATCTTTTCCAGATGTGGAAAGCTTTGAAATTCAATCTTTTCCTGAAATCCCTTTACTTGAAGTCATGTGTGAAAATCATTAAAATTATGAATTCTCAAACAGCTAAAGAAATGTGGTCTCCTGTAGCATATTTTCTATCAAATTACAGTTTTATAAGAAATTTTTACTCCTTCTATGAAGTTAGGTGCAAATCTTACCTTTCCTATTTATTACAAAGACATTTTCACCTAGAACACGAAAATGACATTTTAGCCTTGCAATTCTGGTGTGAATATTTGGATACAATCCCAAAAACAGGTGAAGAAATACACCAAGGTGAATATGTATAGATTAAAAATAAAAAGGAGAATAGGCTGTTTTGGCTGTAATTAAGGGCATAAAATGGGGGGAACACAGTGATGGAAGGCGTGCATTGTTATTCACTGTGAATTTTGAAGATCATTTTCTCTGCTTCACAACCTTTAAGTGCTAGTCCACTTTTTACCCTGCTCCATAGATCTGAGAGCACTACAGATCTGCCCACAATACTACTTTATTAACTGCACATAATGAGGAATGCCAACACTTCAGATAACAATACATCAGTCAGCAGAACAGGAAGCCAACATGCAAGGCTTGGTTTGGCTTTCTGTTTACCTTTGCTCCAGCAATTATAATGGCTTGAGGCTGAGACTGGAAAAATAAGAGAGATAGTATCATTTATCTTCTCTTTTGTTCAAAGAAAACCTTTGTAAGAAAGAAAGGTAATGTTATTTTAAAGTTGAATTTATGTTTCTTTTTTATTTTTTGTGTGAGTGCACGCTTTTGTCATACTTACAGGCAAAGCCAGCTAAGTCAGCCACTGTTAGAGGGAATAGAAGTACTTTGGTTCTTCTGCCCACTTTGACCATGGCAAAGCACTGGCCATCCAGGTTGGATGCCATCATGTCTGTTCAGAGGGGGAAAATTTAGTATATGACTCCTGTTGGGATGAAGGTTGGAGTACACTATTACCATTGGCTCTGTATCTGTTCCTCACATCTCAGCAGCAAGGGCTTCATCCTCTCTCTCCAGCCCTCTGGCATGACTTGCCCCTGGACTCTAGATTAGCAAAAGTAAATTTTCTGCTTTTAAAAAAAACTTTAAAAAATTTTGCCTGATGCATCTGCTTTTTCTGTATTAATCTCTGAAGCATAGAATGGAAGGAGCTAGACCATCTGATTTTCACAGAGCTAGACAATCAGCCCCCTAACTTGCTCCGAGAGTAAAAAATGAGAAATAGTGGGGAGATGAGTTTAAGACTACAGAATAACTACATCAAACATTTTTCTACTTTGAAAAATTATAAAGAAAAAATATTTTTATGTGTTTACTCATTCATTTTGAAAACTAAATATTGAATTAAACCAAACCTGTCCCCAGTCATACTGTTCAAAACTGAAATACAAAACAGCCATTCTAAAAATACAATATTAATGATATATGGATATATCTAAGCTCTTAGAAACAATGTAAACAATTAACTGTCCTTTAGATCATGCCATATTTCTGATGAAGACAGAGAATATGCTCTGCAAAAAGAAAAAGACAATTAGTTCTTTAGGATTTCATTTGTTTTTGTGGCATTGTTGTTTTCTGTCCATCTATATTTATGAATATTTTGGGCCAAATTCAGACATAAGTGGGGGGATTATTTTAATATGTTCAAATTTTAGCAACAAGACTCACCTTAAACTGACCAATTGAAGAAAACTATTCCCCAGTCTCTAAAAGGGAAAAGGAGAAGAACCAAGAACCCACCCAGCCTGTGGCAAGTTTTCATCATTTGTGTCTGCATTTTCTATCTTACTTACAATACCCATGATTAGTGAGAAAAGAACCCTATGCTTTCCTGTGGTTTTCCATTCAGAAAGCATGGCATAATCTGAACTGTGTTTGCTTTATTAGCATGTGTTGATGGGTGAAAATGGTTCCAAGATTGGGATGTTTTCCGAGTCAAAACTGAGGATAAGCCAGAAATGCTCATTACTTTACTGGGACTAGTTACAGAACCAGAGAGGTGTTTACCCACAAGGAACATGTTAAAGACAAGCTGTGTTCGTATTCTTCCACAGAGGGGCTGGAAAGGGGCAGTGATTACTGTGGGATACTGGTGTTATCCTCACATGACAGGACCAGTGCCTGAGTCACTGGTCCCCTTTATGATGACAGCACTGGCCTTTCCACTTCCTGGATGCAAAATCCCGCAATCAGAAGAGCAGAACTTCCCTCTTAAGGCTTTCAACTACTTATTTTGCAAATCTAGTCTCAGAGGTCAGGCATGTGCACCATGTAGTTACAGGCCAGTGCAAGAGTGCTGGGATTTCCTTTTTAGAGCAGCCATCCTATTGCAGCCATGTCTTGACATCAGAAACATGTCAAGGAAAATATTCCCAATATAAAAACCCCACATCAGTTATAAAAAATCATGATTCAGAAGTAGAAGCCCAATCTAATGTGCCAAGTTTCCAGTTCTTCTACAAGTAGCACATTTTATAAGCCCGTATGAGAGGCAAAGGCATGTTTGGGAGCTTTCTGTTTGCCACCATCTTCATTTTATTCTGGTATTTATCCAGTGGTCACTAGCTGATATTGACAGGTTTGTGACGGAGGTGTAGCAGCTTTAGTTTCCAAAACAATTTAAATAGCAACCTCAGGAAGATTGTCTGGCAATGACATAAGAAATGGTTAACAGCAGCAAGGTTTGAGGCTGAAAATAGTTTCTTTCTGCCTATATTGAAATGGAAAAATCCCGTTGCATTGATATGGAAAACTCCTCTTGAGCACCTAAAAGCAGTTAGGGAGTGAACAATAAATACAGATTGCAAACTCCAGGATCAATGGCAAATGAAGTGTATGGTAAAAAGGGACAGTTACAGTCTCTTTTTGAAATACATGGAGCTTGGCCTAATTTCCATTGAATTGGCTACTCTGTTGTGAATTCAGACTAGGGAATTGCAACTGGCCTTCCCATCTCCTCTGTTTCAGTCTTACAGCCTAAGCTAAAACCCAGAGAGTGACTTTCTGGCTCCTAAGGGTGCTTCAGAGCAAGAAAGGAGACAGCCAGGTACCTACCTGATACTAACAATCCTTCCTAGCAATGAACTGGCAAAATAATGTCGCTTTTGCAAAAGAAGGAAGAACTGTCATGGAGATTTTGGAACTGTAATTGGTTTATGACTAAATATGGGAAGAACTAATTTTGCATGGAGCTTTGCCCCAGTTAACTTCAAGGCTATGAGACCTAAGGGCAAGGTATTTCCAAATCTGTGTATAAATTTAAGAATTTAAATAGTTATCTCATTTTTAGTTTCTAGATAGCTGTAATTCCCCTTCCCTAATTATTGCTGGCTAACTACTGCCATTTACTGAAGTCTTTCAAATTAAAACAAGTGAATTTGAAAATACTTGCAAAATTTGGACTCACAAACTTATGACCATAGGAAGGAGATTTCATTGTGAATTAATAATGATAAGAGGAAGGGCTAAGACCTGCTTTCTTCTTATAAACACATTATTGTTCTATGCTGCACCAAACCAGATGTTGGTGACATTTCTAATAAGCTGTTGCAAAACTCAAACTAATTATGGAGACAAAAAATACTGACTGGAAAAAAGGACAAATGAGAAAGAAAGCACTGAGGTAAACTTGTCACAAAATCTGTATTTTGCATCATCAAGACCTGTCTTGTCAAGCTCCATCTCTGCTCTTTATATACATAGAAAATTAGCATATCATTTGATAATGACCTATCAAAACCTATGCTTTGATTACAAGCAGCTGCTTTTGATTACAATCAATGAATTACTAATTTGTGCTCAACCACAGAACAGTTGGACTCCATCTATTATTCATTCTTGAAGTGGAGATCCTATTTAGAACTGGATTCCAAATTTCACTAGAGCTTTTACCCTCTTGGCTATTAATAATTTTGTTTTGAAGTTCGGTCTCTAAGGTTTCATGATGGCCTCTTTTGTTATGCTGAAACTCTGAAATAATATGCTCAGCTGTTGCCCAGATCTATGCATCTTTCTTCCTGACTGCATCTGTGGAATGGGCTAATTTAAGAAGTCTTCTAACAACCACATGATACTCTTTTGATTTTTAAAATTTCTATCCTTTATGTCCAGTATAAAATGAGGCATATTCACAAAGGAATGACAGGATATCATCTGTGGTTGTGTGACATGAGATCTGTAGGTCTCTGAATTTTTTCTACTATATATATATATATATTTATAAATGTAAATATCAATGTACGTATCTTTATATATATACACATATGAAAATGTCAGATGGCTTCTCAATTCAAAGTATTTTGCCTGAAGCCATGGGATATAATCCACCTCGGTATAATTATGTGTGCATAAACACATTCATTCTTCAGATATTTCCAAACATCTTGAGCTCCTGGGTCTCATATTCATTGCCTTTGATTATATTATTGCTAGGTCAAGATAAAAAACAGATTTTTTTTTTCTTAAATTACCAATGAGATTGTTCATAATAGTGTGTGAATAACTTCTACTGTGGAAAAAACCTCTCTCCGGTGCAAGCTGCTTCCAGAGTAGGACTGTCTGGCTCACAAATCTGTGTGACTCCATCAGCCAATACAAAAGTGACACCTCATTTGATAAATGGATGATGACTAGACTCAAAAGAAACTAATGATCAATGTGTTCTGTTTTTCTATCAATCCAAAAGTAAAAAAAAAAAAATTACCATCAAGCCAGTCATTTAATTTACGAGCCCAAAATGTCAAAAACGTCCTGTTATTCTGTTTGGGTGGTAGGTCTGATAGATGGATGCCTGAAATTTAAAAGGTTCTATTTAAAAAACTGTTAAACATGTTCAATCTCTGCAGAAACAAGCAGCTCATGCCTCAGAGCCTGAGTACTGTTCTTAGTCTAAACCTGAAGCCGCTAGCTCAGGCTTGGGGCTCAGTCTTGAAGAGCATCACCAGCACTTGGTGGGAGGGATCACACATTTGCTTTCCAGTCATGGGTTCTTTCACTCCTCAGACCCCTTATGAAATGTGGCAGAAACTGTGACTCTGAAAGACAGCTAGAAACCAGTTCCAAGTGCCCTGGAGTGACTTCCCAAACTGTAAACCTGAGGAAAGGAAATGCCAATATCTTGCTGATAGTGGGGGAATATGGAAAAAAAATCAGTTTTGACAAGAAAATCTGCTTAGGAAACAATATTCTTTCTTAAATTTACTCTTCAATTGCATTCTATTTCTTTGAGTGAGATTTACCACCCACAAGAAAAAGCCGAGTGAAAGTGGGATACCTTGTCAGTTCAAAACGGTGGGCACCTTGAGTTGCAAGTGTAAAGTGGCACCCACAAAACCAGATGCAATTTAAAAATCACACCTCAAGCTTGACAAACACAGGCTCCTGGGGACCCCAGAGTAGTCCATGTCTGTAATGAATGCTTTCTGCTCTTCCAGTCTCTGCCCATTGACTTTAATATGAATCATGCCTCATGATTTTTTAAACAGTCAACAGAATGCTGTAATCTGTAACTCTTACTCATGTTAATAAGTACTTAATCATCTCAACAGGATCTAGATACACATTGGGACTGCTCCTGAGAATAAATTACTTCCTATTGAACATAAGGACTCTGGCCCATTCTTATTTACACATTGTATGTGAGATTCACAAAAAGCCTGTGAAAATTCAGCCTGAGGTCTCATTGGAAGAGCTGCTGGGAGCTAAGTGTCTTCGAATAGCTGGCACATAGTACCAAACAGCTGACAATCAATCAGTCTGTGAGACAGATTTTGCCTTCAGATCTATGTTGCTTCCACTGAAGTCAGCAAGTTACACATACTTCACCAGGGAATTTGATCATAAAATAGCAGTTAAAGCAGACTGGCATTTTAGACTCATTTTTAAGTGAGGTGGTTCACAGAAAAGTTGCCACGTAACTAAATGTTTAACCACACACATAGATTTGAAATGTCAGGGAGGAATAAGTGTTATGTTTGTGAGTCTTTTTACTTCCCAGGGAAAGCTACATAACTCACTAGACCCTTTACAAACAAACAAACAAAAAGAGGAAAAGAAATGGCTTCATGCTCTGGAAACACCTCTGGGAAACAGAATGGCTGAGCAGAGCCACACAGTAATTCAGCTATAATGGCCAGTAGCTTCAAACAACACAAAGCCTGCATAAATGTCATATTTCCATTACTGGCAGACTGAAATCTTTGCAATAGAGTTGTTTCTATTAAGACTCAACATCACCATATGCTCTAATTACTGTTAAAATGCAGTTTATCATGTTTGAAATCTTTTAATTTATAAACACATCCACAGCCCAGAGCACAGGCAGGAAACATTGAAACTATTATCAGCAAAATAAATGAAGGAGGGAAAAAATCCTCACCAAAGGGACAAAGAGGTTTGGTGCTAAATGTTCTCTACGTGGGACCAAACCCCCGTCAGTCACAACCTCTGCTTTGTAAGATATCCATTAGAAAGCAAAGTTGAAGCTCTGTGGCCAGTTGCACAGATCTAGGCTGAGGGAATCAAGTTAATGAAATCTTTGTGTTGAACATTCTTATGTTCTTCTAAATGTTTTCTGCTTTAGCTGAATTTGCCTGCATTCAAGTTGAAACCAACTTGAGAACCTGTAAAACTGAGCTCAAGGATTCTGAACTTGCTCACACTTTTTCAAACATAAGGACATAAAATCTTGTGTGACTGTAAAGTTACTTTCCTATGGAAACAAAACCTAAGGTGAGCAAAGTTTGCATTGATGGGAGAGAAGTACTGTGAATTATCATTATTTGCTATATACTATTTATATGTGCTAAATGATAGAAAATATCATACCATAAATTTCTAGAAGCCTTTTGTTGGCTAGATGTGGCTGTCTCTTCACATTTCTTTTTGTTTATTTAGGATTTGATTTTTCTATATGAAAGGAGGACACAGAAATATTTACATGTAAGCTCCATGTGTCCTTTCATTTAATGTTTTTTTTCTCCTAGTTTTCATGAGCATAAGCAAAGAACTTACAGACAGTGAAGAAATAACAAAATCATGTAATTAAAAATTCAGTAATTACTAAGTTTTTAGTGTTGCTTTAGAACATGAGTGGGGTGATATTTTAATGCAATTATTAATGAAAGAAGTCCCATAAGTAGGATGAATATGATATGCAGCACTGAAAGACAGATATTTTCCAGCAGTAGCAATTATCTGATGTGAGATTTAAAAAACACCGGTAATACATATGTGACTTGACTTTCACATGAGAGATAATTGCACCTTCTCTAAAGTTCACTGTGATTCCTACTGTTCTGGTGTTTTCCTCTGAAAATCAGGTTCATCAAACTAACGATATGAAAGACAGAACTTTTTTTTTTAATAGCTTTCCATTAACTATCATTTTGTCATCTTAGTATGATCTTTGGTGACATATTCTGACCATTTTGCCATGGGAATAAGAAATCATGATTTGGGGGAGGCTAACTGAGAGGAGCAAATAATTTTCAGAACCTACAGGTACCTCCATAAGAAATTCCCCAGTTCTTCTGTATGCCAAGGAACTTCATCTCTTTGCTTCCCTTGTACCTCTACTTCTAGTTAGTTTCCCTCTAAAACTGCTGGAGATTTAGGGATAAACCAAGCTGTATGGATCATCAGATATTTCACAAGCATGAAAAAGAGGACAAGATAAATGCTATGTACAACAAGTTGCAAAAAAGCACAAAGCAAAATGGCAGCTACCTTAAGAAAACAAAATTAGTCCCAGAAAAGCACTTTCCTGCACCTTAATCTGCATTAATCTTTCTGCCATCCTGCAGCCTTGTACTGGCTGGATTTCCTGATGCTGTATTTCTGGAGGCTGCCAGAAGGAGACACAGTGCCATAGCCCAAATACAATACAAATCTGATTTTAAAAGACTAAACTACTGTTCCCTGATATTGAACTGTATTACACTTATTATGGGTGAAAAAGATGTAAATTAAATGTGAAATTTTAAACATTAAGCTTGGAAGGATCTCAAAACCTGGGCAGCAGGTACCATCAAAATGGACAGACATGAAGTCTTCAAAGGTACCATTCCCAGGGGTGGTGTGTTACTCTTTCTACTGATTTGCACATCTGGAAGCACTTTAAAAACATGATTAAAAGTTCTTGCTAGAACCTGTCAACGTTCACTGCCTACTGCCCAGGGAGCAAAGTGGGTTTAGCTGCATATCCAAAAAACTAGTTGTGACCTTCGTTCTTCAAAATTTAAGTCTGCAAAGAAACACAGTCTTCATTTTGCTCCAACTCAGTGGAAGCATAGCTCAGAGACAGCCTTCTACATCCAGCTATGGTAAAACTTTAATTAAAAGAACAAGAACACGAACATTTCCTATTGCTTTTCTTTTAAAAAATAAGATGCACAAACTAGGAATCTTGAATAAGCTGATACTTTTTTTTTTTTTAAATCAGCTTGTATTCTGATTCTTCAAGTGGTCTCAGAACCACCTCCCTTTGATTGCAATTTTCTGTAGACAAGGGAAAGGAAAAGCAGAAGATATGATTTTTGGGAGAAAAACAAAAGGCAAAGATTAAACTTAGGTCTGTATATTCCACCTGTGATGCCAAAACAAGCTATCAGATTACTGCATAAAGGGAACTAAAGGCATGACCTATGCATTTATTTTTGGTCATGGTTTTCACTGTTATGTTGGTTTTTATTGCAAGGCGTAATTAAAATTAATAGCAAGTCAGGCTAGCTTCAGATTGTTTGGAAACACTACAGAACAATTGGATTGTACCTCCACCTACTGTTAGTACTCAGCTTGAGAAGGGTATAACTACGGCATTTTAAAGCACGGACACATATGATGCTCTGGGATACAAGCTGGGAATGTCAGGAGAAGGAAAACAGCAGATTGAATTAATGGAGAAAGTTGAGTTTTGGCTAAACCCCATATTTTATTATTATTGTAAAGGAGCTGCAACTGGGAGCTTTGAGCTTCTTCTGTCTACTGTTTCCTTTCTTGTGTCAAAGTCAGGTGCATTCATGCAAAAGGATCAAACAGCCTTTCCTCTTATTTCCATATATTACTTTGGAGATTTTCTCCTCCTTTGTATCTGTAGGAAAGTTTCTTGTGAAGCCAGGGCTCACAGAAGCACCAGCATGCTTTGAAGTGCATAGTTTAAACACACTTCAGAAAAGGTTTCTCAGGAACAACCTTGCATTTTACATTAATGAAAAGCTTTCGTCTGAGATTATGCAGATTTCCCTGTAGATACTACCTAACTATATGGACTATATCTTGCTATCCCTAAATATCCTTTTTTTGCCCTTGGGCTATAGTAGCTCAAGGGCATTTGGTAATGTCACTGCAACAACGACCTCCTAGGTACTGTGCTGCTGAGGGCTTTTCCCAGCTCTGAATTAGGCATTTTGGGGTAAGAAAAAGGCCAGACTGAAGGGTTCACAGCTACCACCTCACTGGATCTGCCCAGCACAGCCAGTAGAAGATGTCAAATACTTGGATATGGTTTCAGCCTTGTCTTGTTCAGGGCTCACTTGCACACAGGCACTTAGGGCTCACATGCCTAAACCTTTCCTTTAGATAAGCAGAGGAGGTCTGGTCTTTTCAAAGGACAAAGTCAAGATGATAGTTCCCTTTTTCATCTAATAAAATAATGTGGCCAGTCTTCACATACGAAGAACTGGGAAAGGTCTTTTTACCTTTCAAGCCTGCGCAATGGATTTTTTAGGTGAGACACAGCCTGCGCTGA
>JAWWLV010000088.1:8583170-8639705 GCA_035041135.1 Platyrinchus mystaceus
GGGCCAAGCAGGCTTGGACAATGGCAGTGAGGTCCTCAGGACGTAGGTTTGTTTAGAGTGACCTTCTCTTAGATGGTTGGCCTTAGGGGCTGACGAGCTCCATCTACCCGGGGGACCGCTAGGCCACCAGGGGTCCCCACCAAAAAAAACCAAAAAAAACCCCCAAAAAACCCCCCAAACAAACAAACAAACAAAAAACTTTTTTCATCTAGTAGCTCAGTAATTAGAGCATCTGTCAATATGATGTGGACCCCTACCTTGTTCAAACACCTCCCCCACCTAAGGGATCAGGACTAATCCATCCTGTCAGATGCCTGAAGCCACCAGAGCTGGGGTGTCCCACCAAGGCCCATCTCAGTCCATTCTGATGCAACTCTTCCTTTTTACATGGCCTGATTAAATATTCATTGGGCCAGAGAGTAGTGAGCATCCCACTGCAGCTTAGAAGTTGTGTCAATCCCAAGGGAGAGTCCCATCTCTGCTCAGATGGATGTTGAAGTACTTTCTGTGAAGTATTTACCAAAACAAAGACACATTTAGTTCAGAACACAGCCCAGAGAGGCCAAGCATGCGGGTCAAGCGCTGTGATGAGGAGGAAGGACTGGACTTTGCATCCTGTGTCTGGGGTGCAGGTTGAGTCAAACTGTACACCCCAGGGATGAGAGTTTCTTTTTAGTGTCTCATAGGATTTATCTGCTGCTCTCACTTGGGCCAAAGAGATCCTGAGAAGACTTTCTTTAATTGCTGGACCAAGTTTTGAAAATCAAGCACTCAGTGTCAGGAAAAGCCAGGATTAAGGTTGCCTACTCAGCTCTATCTTGCCCTATACACGTATCTTGACATGATTTTATAGAGGATTCCACTCAGACCATAGCACGACTAGTGTTTTTTGTGTATATATTTGCATTTGGTCATTGGCCTTATTTACCTCACATTACACAAAGCCTTTCGTGATGACAGAAATCAGCTCCAAGGAGAGATTAATGATTTTCAATATTTTCATTTCCTTCTTTGGTACTCATTTTTCCAGTATACAAACACTACAAAATTTTAATGAATTTAATATCCTGCGTAGAACAGAAGTGGGTATTGTTCCCTCTGTAAAAAGTGGATTTGTGACACAGAGAGATTTATGTCAAAAAGTACTCATTAATTTTGGGTACGATTTGAGCTGTCTCTGTATTTTGTAGTATTTCATATATTCACACACACTCTTCAGTTCATACCTTTATTGTGTAAGTGCAAACCTATGGGTGAAGCCCTACACAGAAGGTCTTTTATATCTAGAAAACAAGGAAGAATTGTAAAACTGTTGTAAGAAAATTGCCTACCTTCATATAAAGACTGTCCGGTAAAAACAAAAGAAATTTTGCTGTTTTAACCAAGAGAGTATCCTGTCTCATTCACTCTATGCTTTCTGGCCTACTTAACAAATGAGGTGGGGGGCTCTTAATCATTGCCAGACCTGATCCTTTTTGCATATGACTGAAGCATGATTCTGCAATTAAACATGCTACCTTAATATACATGAGGAAATGGGATGAATTAAGAATGTACAAAAATTATAAATCAAGCATTAAATTCTGAGGGCTTAACTTTCCTTTTTTTTTTTTCCAAGTAAATTTCTTTTCAAAATAAAAAAATTATACCCACAAGATTTTGATTCTGAGAAAAAAGTACTCTCCCCTCTGTAATTTGAATGTGTGTCTTCATACTGACACCAATATAGCTCGTGACATGACTTAATATCCATCATTCAGATCTCTATCTTTTGGGTTACTGGAATAAAGTATAGAATCAGAGATCCATAGAATCATTTAGGTTGGGAAAGACTGCCAACATCGAGTCCAGCACTGTCATGTCCACTGTTAAAACATGTTCCTCATTGTCACATCTCCATGTCTTTTAAGTACCTACAGAGGTGGTGACTCCACCACTTTCCTAATAGAGAGTCGAAGTGTTACCATTGTTTCCACATCTCTGTGGTGATGCAGAGGGTCTCTCAGACAAAAACCAATGACTTCAGAACACACTGTGATGGAAGATCCTCTACATAAAGTACCTGTCTACTACTGTCTTCTAAATTTGAACCCATCTTTTTCCCAGACCCTTAGTTCTTCACCTACCCAGTCCCAGTATGAAAGTTTCTCTCCATGGTTGTCTTGGTTGTGTCTTTCCTGGCTACCTCTTCAGCAGACTAAGGTGTGTATTACCCCTAGTTTGTCTTGGTACATTACTTGTTCCAAGAAGTCACCTGACACCCTCCCAAAACCTTTTTGACTACTGTGTCCTGTGGAATTGCTGATGCAGCAAATATAAGGGAGGTTAATGTCCCCTCTATTAATCAAGTCTCTGTGACAGAAACTGCCTTAATTTATTTAATAAAGTTCTCTTCTACTTTGCACCTTGCTCACGCAGTTTCTAATGATCAAGGTCCACAAGCTCCAGATCATGGTCCACAAGCTCTCAAAAAGTTTCTTGTCCACCCTGTAAATCCCCATCTGACCACTGATGGGATGTATTCCCTGGTGAATTCAGATGCTAAAATGCCACACATTTCTTCAGGGCATGTGCAAATCATAGATATACACAGATTTATAACTACTTTGGAAAAGATTTTCTGGATTTTCATAAAGAAGGGCAAAAGAAAAATCCTTGTCACATGACTTCACCTACCCATCAGCATCAAGCAAAGGTAACAGGGATGGATCCTTGGGACAGTTGAAATAAAAAAGCACCATAACTTTTTCACGTTGGTTTAAGGTCAGTTTTCTGCAATGCAGTTTCAGAAATGACTGAGTTGTTTTTGCTGTAAGAGGCAGAGAGTACATGTTAGAAATTTTCAAATTATTAAAGCTTGGAGCTGAAATCTCTAACAAGAAGTGCCAAGAATCTTCAGTGGTTGGTAATGTTGTCTACCCTGCCTCTAGGTATAAGCTATAAACAAAATACCTAAGAAAGAAATTTCAGTATGCTTAAATGGGGCATCTTTTCACCATACCCTGGATGTTACCATGAACAGAGACAGTCTGTACCTCCATCAAAAGTGCCTTTTATCTTCCAGAGAAAACACACAGCATACAAATGTATCCTCTGTTCTGCTTCCAGAAGCAGAAAAACTTAAAAAACAGCTTTCAAAAAAAGAGAGCAAATACTCAATAGAAAAGCACAGGCTACAGTTTTATGTGCTGCACTGTTTCAGATTCAAGTGAATTAATTTAGGAATTGCAGTTGTTGTCATAATTTCTTGTTAAGCTCTCAGGACTGGGGGATACACCCAGCTTAAGGGAAGACTAGACCTGTACTTCCGTCAGTCCCATAATTAAAAAGTTCACAAGTTTTGTGGGGCTGTGATATCAGCCTCGTCTTTGGTATAAACATGATAATGGACTTAGGATTTTGATTCAAAACGAGTGCAAACCTTGCTTTCTATTTACTGGTTTTGCTTTCTGGGTTATCTCTTTTAAATTAAGGCTGTGATTAACTTTGATGTGTCTATCAACACTAGATCATAGGCTTACTTATCCAGTACTGCTGGGAAGCTTAAATATTTTAATGACAATCTAGAGAAAAACAGTCAAGAAAAAGAATTGCTAAGGTCCCAAGAAGATAATATTATACAAAAGCCCACTTCCGAGATGCCCGTGTGCATCTCAAACACCCATAAAAAGACAGAGATGAACCTAAAACATTAGTGTTGCTACAAGATTACCAGATTACTAAAGAATTAGTTGATTATGAAGGTAACTACCCAATTATCACATCACTTAACTTTTTCAGATCTTATCCAAGCAACAATCTATAACTTCAAATATTTTTTGTGAGAAAGTCAGAACAATCAAATGGATCTATGGTATTCCTGTTGAAGTGAAGCAAAACAAAAACTGTCTTCAAAAAGAGTTAATTTAATAGTCCCAAGAGTCAGTTTTATCTGCAAAACCCTTTAAAAGAAAACTTAAAAAAGCTAATGACAGTAGGAAAATGTATTATGTGTTTTGTCTTAAAAATGATGCAAAGATAATGATATAATTATTATTTAGCAGTTGGGGTTTGTTTGTTTTTTGGTTTAGTTGGTTGGTTTTTTGGTGGTGTTTTTATTTTGTTTTGGGGTTTTGGTTGTTGTTTGGGGGGTTTTTTGTGGTGGTTTTTTTTTGTGTTTTTTTTTTTTTTTTTTAATTTCTAGTACATCTTCTAACTGTAACAGCCTTATGGTATCTCCCAAAGTGTGAGGCAGCACTTCCTCCTTTTGCAGCCTTGTGCTCCAAAGCTGATACAGAGGTGTGTGCTGGAGACAAGGGCCTGTAGGAAATGCAAGTCCTTAAGAAAATTAGCCTTGTTCTCAGGAAAAAAGCTCTGACTTAAAAGTGCCCCTCCCCTGACATTGTAACTGTAGTTTCAAATGTGTATGGGATATCTCCTTTTATGCTTCCCACTGACTGTGATGATGTTAGTGCAAGATGCAGAAGAATGCCGTGTTATTGCAAACAACTTTAATTTTGATGTATATAATTCATTTTTAATAGGGACATCTTATTCAAATTTCCCCACATATTTCTCCTTAGAAATGTATTTAAAAGAGCCTGTAATAAACTACATTCTACAAAGCAAGGCTATTTATAGGCAAAAAACAAAAAATCCAAGTATGCTAGTTTCAAAGAAATTGCTTAAGCAGGTGCATACTAAAAAGCTGAGCTTGTTTGTGCACAAAAGCACAAACAAAGATTTTTGCTGGTAATTCAGAAACTTGGTGTGCATGTAGGTAGGCTTAAAAGCAGCAAGTATACAGTATTTCCATATCAAACAAATTTTGATATCAAAGATTGCTCTTGCAAAATATAAAAAAGCAACAACTTTCCCTATAAATAGAGATCCTGCCTTCAGAAACAAGTTTTCAAGATTATTTTATGGAAAATGGATGTAGGAGACAAAGGATCTCGAATGAGATCCCTGTCTAGAGCAGCTTAGTGTGGCTTTTCAGCCCTGCCCCTTTGAAAGCTGCCCTCACATTATCCAAATCTGAACGCCTTTGCTTTCCTCTCCAGAGTATATGGTGAACTCTATTTCTCATGTTCACAACTTCCACAGAGGATGTAGGAAACAGTGCTTTATGCTGTGCAAATATGTCCCTCCATTCTGACTGATACCACCAATAAACTATCTTTACTTACCCTTGAACAATCAGGGGGTTTAGATTTGGATGTTAACTCAGAGAAACCAGGGGTTAATGTATATGTGCCTTAGATCCTACCCATCCACTTCCCTGCTCCTCAGAGCTGCTTAGGATCTCATCCTCCGAGGACTGTGAAAAATGGAGGAAACTCCTTGTGGAAAACCAGCCTATGAGTTTTGGCAAACCCATTCAGCCTGGGCTGGGATGACTTCCTCAGTGGTTCATTCCTTGCAAAAAATGACCAATGCAACAAAGAGAGAAAGAAGAATTCTGCAAGAGTAAGGAGGGTAGCTAGTTTGCCCCTTCTCATGATTGAAGAAATGAGAAATGTCATAATGGCATTCTAATTCTGACATCCCCCATTATAACAACTGTATAATATACTCCAGGATCTCCTGCTCTTTGGTTCCTGTCATTTAATTCCTGAACTTGGCCCACTGCATTCCTGCTTGTATGCAATTCATTAATGGGAGATCAGTATGTGACACATACAGCCAGCAAAAATACATCAAGTTCCTTGGATGCTTCAGGGGAGAGAAATGACCCATTGTAGCCTTTAGCATTGATTTAAATTTGGCTGGTATCAAAAATAGCAGAATAATAGAAATTTTAGAGTGAATAAATGATGACTCATATGGGTTAAACTCCACTTTTAAAAAATGCATACTTGACATATCTGGCCTGTCGCCTGCTGTGCATTTTTACGTTGAGTTTTCAGAAGTAAGAGGATTTTTTTAGGTTGATCAGAGGCAGCTGTACTTTATGAAATGGCTTATACTGTATCTGTACTTTACTCTACACTAATGGACTTCTCTGATGCAGCAATCCTAATCCATTTGGGCTGCTATGGATGGCTACATTTCTGTAAACTGGAGATAGTTTTGTTCCCAATTTAAACATGATTTGAATGAACATTAGTGATGGGCAAACTGAAATTCTGGAGTTGCAGTTCAGTTTGAAAAGGACCCACACATTTGTTGATCCAAACTTCCTGGGTTTACACAATGCACAGCTGCAAACAACCTTAGGAAGAGAAAAGCCTCTCATGACACTTTCAGCACTCCACGTATTCAGTGAAAAGTAAACCCACAGATGAAGGAAGTGCATGACGATGATAACACGTAGTTCAAGTGACTATTTGAATATTATTAAACTTTTGTTAAGTTTTGGGCTACATCAGTCTGCAAGATGAAGGAATACCTGGAATTGTTACTGGTTCATTTATTTGTGCTTCTATTAAATTGTGAAGGCTGAAGGCTATCAGAAAGTGTGTTGACAGTATTTTCATGCTGCTTGGATGTACTTTCTGGTTTCAAGTGTGTGCTATATTGCTCTGAAAGCACCTTCTCTGACATACCAATGAAACTTCTAAAACTCACAGCATTCTCTGAGGGCAGTAACTCATTTTCTCACCACTAAACACTTTCAGTACAGTACTATTATTGTGGCTTAGCCTGTGTCATCCTCCTGATACCACCCACACAGACAGTTGGTTTACTGAAGAAGTCCTAGGCAGCCTCTCTGAGGGCACACATTGGGTCAGTGGTAAAGACCAAGGATTTTGCTCAGGAGGTTTGTGGGCACCTGTAAACTGGGCAACGGAGTGAGCAAGGGAGAGAGCAGAGGCTGATGGGGTTGTAGTGGCTCTGAGCAGTAGCATCACATTGCAGGCTCCTGTGTTGGCACAGCATCCCACCCATGCCATGGGGCAGCACTTCTGTGTTAAATCCCACCTGCAAACAACTTTGCTTCTCACCTGGTAAGAACAGAAAATATATGGATGCAAACAGAGATTCTCCACAGGTTACAGGCCTCTGGGCAGTCCTTGATGCCCATCATCACCCAGCTGACACCAGTACCATGCAGAATAATTTCCTTTCCTATAATTATTCTTTCTGAAATATACTCTTGCTGTGATTTTAAAAGCACTGAGGATAATATCTGTCACAGAAAAGGATGTATAATATATCTCTTTTTTCTACATTAACCAAACTGGCTATTGATTTATTATATTAATTGCATTGATTTGTTTATTGGGTTTTGATGTTTTTTCAAAATTTTATTTGGACATGGTCCATCATACCCAGGAACATGTCTGCATGCAGTGCTGCAAATTTTTAAGAGCGATCACCATTTGATCCTATAATATTTGATTCAAATCTTGAGATGCTATAAATAAAGTAGATCTACTGACTTAATCTAGTACCTTAATCTAGGAATGGAGGCACGAGTTTTTCTCAGAGTGCCAGAAGAGAAGGAAGGATGGCCTGTAGGCACTGTCTCCATATAGTAAAATCATGTCTATGTTGTGGCCTCAGCCTTCAGAAAGACGAATGATGTTTTGGACACTTGTGGAAAGAACAGAATTAAATAAAGTGTTCCAAACATGTTTTGGGAAAAATGTTGAATTCATTTTCAAGAGAATCCTGTTTGCCCTGTTGCCAATAAAAGCTTTATACAAGAGCAAGCCATAATTATGGCTTTTTTTTTCCCTCTGCCTTTCCTCCAAATCTCTCACAATTTTTCTTTTTTCAAAAACAGCTATGCTTTACTTTTGTAGACAAGTAATTTTTAAGTTAGCCACAACATTTGGTCCTACCTCATTGCCTCCTACCTCATGTATCTCTTTTTATGAATGGCTGAAAGCAGAGGAGTGCAATTACAAAAAAAAAAAAGTAGCTATTAGAAGAAAATATTTCTGCTTTGATTATTGAGTTTGACATAGCCTAGAAGGCAGACTGAAGTGTCATGAATACACATTCATTTTTTGGGTAATGGAAAAGATTTCAAACAATTCATATTGGTTATTAAATATAAAAGATGAGTAAAATATGCAGATTCATGCCTAGAAATACTTCTAAACAAAGATAACTGCACCTGGTTAGTGAAGTATTTAAGGTACTACCAGTTGTAACTAAGATGGCTGCAAGCTCTGGACACTTCAGTTCCAGTCCTGACTTTGTCAAGCCAGTGACAACAACCAGTGCCTGTACTCCTGGAGTCTTCTGTTTTCTGGTCTGACAGAGTTGGCTGCTGCCTCCTGTATTATTCAATACAGTGGAACCAAATGACATAGATTCAAAAGATCTTTTAAGAACAAAAGCCATGACAGAAAAAGAAAGGTTAATCAGAGACCCTGATATTTTTTTCCTATAGTTTATAAAAAAAATTACTGCTTTCATAGAGCTGGAGGTGTCCTTACTTGTTATTACAGGAACACCTTCAATTTTGCACATTTCTCCATGCTGACTTGCTGTCTGCAGGGTGCTTGTAAAACAGCATATGGTACATTGTGGACAATTTTTCCCTTCTAGGGGACCATAGCACAACTTTGGCAAGCAAACATTTTAAAGATCAACAGAAAAGTTGGGAGTTTATTTTCTGTGCTGGTCCAATTAGAGTTACCCTGCAACTCCCAACGTCTTTCTATTCTCTCACCTGCCATAGCTGTCAGGATTTTGGAAGTGTGTACTCATTTAAATCGATACCAGATTGTCTTAAAACCACACACACAATATGCTGTAGACTGTATTATTCTCTTCAAGAAGGTCTATGAGTCAGTTCCATGTTTCCTTTACGTAAAGGACTTTTTCAATTAATTTCCATTGAGGCATCTTGTCTGGTGTTGATTGTTAAATATAATTGTTTTTACACTACAAAGATGATGCAGATTATGTATATGAATCCCATACAAATATTTGATAAACCAAGCACACAAATACATACACAAAATGAAACACATTCTAAGATACACATTTGTCCATGTATGTGCAATATGGAAAGTAAAAAAAACATTTATTTGCATCTGGTTTTGTATTTGTGTGTGCAGTATTCTCATCTATAAGTCTCCAAAAACACCGACATGAGCTTCACCTAATGTGTATAGGCATTAGCATATTGCCATTGCAGCTGATAGGAGTCTCATTTGCTGAAAGTCAAACGTGTGTTGAAAAAGTTTAGACTTCTCAGCATCTGAAGGACGCGGGGGACAAAATAATTGGGATGCAGTTATACCAGGATTTGGAAATCAAGCTCTATTCAAACTTGTAGACCCACTGATCATTTTTTTCCCCTAAGTCTCATAGAGCTTCATGCATGTGTATCTGGTTTATGATGTATAGGATGCTACTTTTAAATATATGTTCACAGGCCAGAGAAGTCTATACAAGAAATTACACTAATAGAATCGAAGACCAGCTGGCAATACATTTTGGGCAGAAAGAGGAAGATGTGACAACTTCAGCTAAACCAACAGACAGAATCACTTGATTTGGTCTCTGCACATCTTTAAAATCATGCTCTGTGAACATTGTTATGACAGGGAAAAACAAGATTTTTTTCCCTGTAAAATTAAATGTCACTCTTGATAGCATAATATCTGAAACATCATCCTTCCAAGTCCACAGCAATACTTTACACAGAAAATTAAACTCTCTCTCTGTTTATTGAGTGGATAATGCTGTATTCGAATGTGTGAGAACCCCTGCTAGGTGAGAAATTAAAAAAGAAGCACTATAAAGTCTAATGGTATGTATGAAATACAAAAAAGAGAGAAAAAGGTAACTTAATTGGTAATCAGAAGAAATCATAAAACTAATCATGCAATTAATGTCTTAAAAAGCTGGCATATGAGGTGTGTATAATTACCAGAAAACAATGCAGTGATGGTTTCAAGGATTAATGAATTAATGATTGTCAGGGGGAGAAGGATTTGATCTGCAATTTTACATGTTAGCTTTAAATCCACACTAAACTATTACTTTGCTTTGTTTACAGGAAATTCCCTCACCTTACACATTGCATTTATCTTTGAAGTTAGTATTTTTTTAATATTGCATTGAAAACATTTTCCTTGAGAAAGATGCAGATGTATTTCCTTTTCCTTCATATAGCAACCCATTTTCCCCTCTTGGTCATGAAAATTGAAGACTCTTGGCAAGGAAGAGTTTGGGCAGCACATGCATCAAAATGACACAAAGCCTAGAGAAATTCACCAACTGCAGGTGCCAGAATAAATTAAAAATATGTTGACATATATAAATATTTTCTCTTTAACATGTAAAGTGCTTCACCACGTATTATCAATTGTCCTTTGTTTTGTACACACATTAAAAATAAATTTGTGTTCTGGTGCTGATTGCTAATTTACTGATGATCTTATATATCAAGATGTTAATTTGTTGATAAAATGAGGTGATAGAAAATTACAAATGATTTAAGACTGCTGTACATCAAAACATAAGCATTCCTTTGATTTAGTTGCCAACTGCAAAGATTTCAAACCATAGTATGGTAAACATTGGTTCTTTGTTCCTTTTTTTTTTTTTCTCGTGTGGTTCAAATGTGTGCATCTGCTGTTAGATATGATAGCAGTGCATGATGGATGGAAGGATGGATGAAAGGATTGGTTTTTTTATGACAACAGAGTCCTATAATTCAACACCCTTCAAGGCAGGCTGAGAGGATGGGCCAGAGGTGAGAAAGCTGGTTTGGGACTGGAAAGATCTGGGCTACCAAATGCGTACTCAGGGCTAATAGCCTGTCCATGACCCGTTTGTGATTGAAGGATACCTATTACTGCCCTACCTACTACCTACCTGCACTGGTGCAACCTCACCCTGAATATTGTGTGCAGCTTTGGTCACTGCAACACAAGAAAGATGTAAAGTTATTAGGGAGTGTCCAAAGGAGGGCAACAAAAATGGTGAAGGGCCTTGGAAAGGGAAAAGGGAAAGCCATAGGAGGAGTGTCTGAGGTCACTTGTTTTGTTCAGCCTGGAGAAGAAGAGACTGAGGGGAGACCTCACTGAAGTCTACAACTTCCTCATGAGGGGAAACAGAGGGGCAGGCACTGATCTCTTCTCTGTGGTCACCAGTGACAGGACCCGAGGGAATGGCCTGAAGTTGTGTCAGGGGAGGTTTAGGTTGGATGTTAGAAAGAGGTTCTTCACCCAGAGAGTGGTTGGGCACTGGGACAGGGGCCCCAGGGAAGTGGTCACAGCACCAAGCCCGCCAGAGTTCAAGAAGCGTTTGGACAATTCTCTCAGGCACATGGTGTGATTCTTGGGGGATTGTCCTGTGCAGGGCCAGGAGTTGGACTCAATGATCCCTGTAGGTCCCTTCCAGCTCAGCATATTCTGTGATTCTGTGTTAACATCATGAAGTCTCAGAAAAGAAAATGGCATCGAGACTGTCAGGTAGCTGGATGCTCTAGTAAGAGCAGACAGGTGAGTAGCACAGGCAGAAGCTTTAAAAATTACATGGCTAGCAAGTTAGGGATTTTTAAACTAAAACTGAGGGAGTCCTTGTAAAATATGCCATGGTTAGAAATGTAAGCTTTTTCTATGAGAATTTTGGCAGAGGCTAGGATTCCCACAATGTCTATGAGCCACGGTGCTCTGAGAGTTGAGCTGCCCACGGGTAGTTCGGATCTCAGCACAACTCCTGTCTTAACCTTCAGATAATACTCTCAACTGGGGAAAGCAGAAAAGGAAGGAAACAGAACAAGACAGAACAAAGAAAATGAGGTATGGAAACGAGACTAAGAAACAAAGCCAATTCTCAAGTCTGTTGCTGCCTTTCCATGTGGGCTTATTGACACTCACAGTTCATTTCTACGCTCCAGCTCCCAGCTGTAAGAGTGATTATATTACTTGGCTGCACCTCAGAGGGGTTCCACCACCCCTTCATTAATGGGTGGGAGCACTCACTCCATGGCTGTGACGGTGGCTGTAAGACAGGCAGAACAAGTATCACATGTGAAAATGGTGTTTGCACATGTATGTTAAGGACTGGAGTGAGGCTGGGTACCAATACCACTTTGTATCAAATAGCCACTTAAATCTAATAAACTCTGAAATCCCTAAATCTGGACTAATTCAGCCCCTGGTTGAACCAACTTAATTCTTATATATCTACAGGATGGCATCAGTGAGAATGGGATCAACACATCCAGGGGTCGAGGCCACAGAGTTGTCAGTTGTCCAAGAGAGAATCTAGAATTTTTTCAAAAGAAGTGTGATTCTTTTTTTTTCATGCATTTTCTTCGTTCTGTGAGTTTAGGACTGGTTTTGGTGGAAACTGGAGAGTCTTACAGTAATTTTGATATTTCTAGATCATTCATTTTCTATTTTGCTGTTGTTGGAGGTCTGTGACTCACTCTGTGAGGCATTGACTGCCCTGTCATCCCAGTGAAGTTGGACGCACAAGGCTGCTGCAGCATGACACAAAGGGATCCAAGAAATTTGAGAGAGTTCTGCTTTGTTCTGACAATCCATAAATTCAACAGAAATTAACTCCCTCACCTTGATGCATTTGCTTCGACAAACATATGCAACATCAAGAAAATTCTACTTCTAGTCAAGAACAAAATTTCAAGTTTCCTGAAAGACTCAGTACAAGCCTTTTACAGGCATCAGAACTACTGGCAACACCCAGAAATGGCCAGATTGATTAATTTTCCTTTTTTCCTTAAAGGCTCAAAATTTCTAATTAGGTATTTTGCAATCAGAATAAATTACCATTTCATCTTGATGTAACCCTTAAAAAAATTCAAATGGACTCGTTCTTAAAAGGTTTTGGTTAATATGACTACGTAATTCATGACTTAGAAAAATAGATTATTGTAACTTCTACCCTAAATCCACTGTTTACTGTATAAAAAAATTATGTTCCAAATTTAAATTCCAAAAATAAAGCCTCATTTTCAAAAATGCTTGGCATTTTGAATCTCATCTGATTCAAACTGAAGCTTTGAAAATCAAATGACAGTGGCACATGCTAAACATGAGCCCTGAATCTAAACAATTCAAAATTAAAAAGTACTTTTGAAACTCTAGTAGGAGCCTTGATAAGAGATGAAAATAAAGTTTTCAGCACAGCACAAAAGAATTTCTGAGTCTGCTATCAATAAATACTCAGCCATGTTCACCAGACTGCTCTTACACCCAGCGATGATCTACTTCAGTGTATGCTAATTTCTCTCATCTCAGTTGTTCCTTAAAGCCATCTTTCCTGATTGTTTGGATTTTCAAAGCAATTCAGCATGATTTAATCTTAAATGACACTCAGACGCTGACTTAATAATTAATATGCCAAGTAAAGCAGGTAAACTAAATCACCTCTTAAATTAAGAAACCAGATCCTTTCTATTAGAGCATAAACATAATTTAAAACATTGGTCTTAATAACTCATGCTCTATTAAGGAAAGAGCAGGTGGCTTAGCGTTGCTAATGCTGAATTGATATTACAGAAAAATATGAGAACCTTAGGTTGGTGTATTATGTACTTCAGTTGCTTTCTAGCTGTATCATCAGCATTTAAATCATGAAATTACATTCCTATTCATGAGACACACTCTTCTGAATTTTAAGATGCATATTATAATTATTTTTAGAAATTAAGGGATAATGTTTATTCCCAGTGGATACTATTTAAAAAAAAAAATTATTAAAATAGTGTGTTTTTAAACATTAACTACCAAACTGCAGGAAGCAGGGCAGATATGTCCCTGAGTCAGTAAACAAACCTGCTCTTTCCATTATCAGGTTGGGTGAAAACAGAGGCTGAGCTGCTGTCAGTGTACAGCGAGTGCCCCAGCATTAGGAGTTCAGGAAGGGTCTCTGCTGAGACTGCAGGCAGTTTTGTTTGGCTCTGTTTTGCAATGGACACTTAGAGTCTTTATTCTGATCTTTTATTATGCTGACAGACTTGCACCATACAGCTCTTGTGCACAGTTTACCAGCTCTCAGCATCCCTTCCAGGCAGGAACACTGAGAAGTTTGTCTTCTACCTGGTCCCCAGACCAGGATTCAACCTTAGTTTCTGCAGAGTGACATCGTGCATCCTGAGTCAGTGGCTTCCCCTCTGATACATTCAAGGAGCTGACAACAGGGACACAGTGTCTTTTTGCTGCTCTGTGTGCCAATTTTGTACTGGTTTTATGCACTTTGATGGTAAGGATGTAGTATTTAAATATATACTGTAGAGCAAGACTGAAAGTAAACGTCTTAAAGGTGGTACATAGAATCCACTGTCATGTCTTCATAAATTATGAAAGTAAATTTATCACAATGGCCATTTACTCATAGAAGTTTCCTGATTACCTCTTGCATACTTTTAACTTTTGGGTATTCATTAATTTTTCCTCTAATAAAACAAAACCATTGTTAAAATATTGGTGGTTTGCATCTAAATCTCTTTTTCATGTTTGGCATATTTAAATGATGGATTTAAACAGAGTAAAACTATCGGGGAGAATAAATGCCACAGGAGGAAAAATCCTTATACTGTAACCTGCAAAATAAGATTATTCATTTAGATAATCTTAGTTTAAAATGCCTTATTGTGAGATCTGTAAGGACCCTGCAGAAATAAACTCTGAATCTGGATGCAAACTCACTCATCTTTTATTTCAACAGGAATAACAGTTAAGGCAAATGCCGATATTTACCCCTTCAGATGAAAAATAAAGAGAAACAAAAAGTAAAAAGCTTTGCAACCAGGGATGTCTCCAGTAGGAATTCTTTATTTGATAAGTTAATGGTATGGTCCAGGCCTGCCTTCTGACTCATCATCACCCATGCCAAAATGACGCGGTTTTAATAGTATAAGAGTTTCACTAAACATCATTGCTGATATTGAGAGTTGACAGAAATTGTTAGGAATTTAACACTAGGATGGAGACAGAGTTGGTGATCTCACAGATAATTTAACTTGTGACAAGTCCTTTCACAGGGAATACAATTTTCAAAAGGAAGACCACAAAGAGTTCACCAGTGAATGTGAGGTGTAGGCATTAGAGACAGATGCTGCTCACACCTGCTGGACAAAGATTTGTGCCAGAGCACATGATACAGACTTCAGGTAAGCCACATGTCATTTAAATGTCATTTATATCTAGGACAGTTTGGTTTTTGGAGGGATTTGGATATATAGGCTCTGTTCTTAAAATTACTCACTTAGGTACTCAGCTTTGTAAAACAGGTGTGTAAACAAAGGGTATGAAACCTGCTGTTACCCAATGCCAATGGATGCAGAGGCTCTCAGTTCAAAGCTTTTGCTGACTGTGAAATGTGGCAACAAAGGAGGATCAAACATGGAGTAAAATACTCTTCTGGGAGATAAAAACCCATCAATGCAGTCAGTGTTAAAAAACATACTCACATCAAATTGAAAAACAATATGACCAGTGCCAGAAGAGCCATGCATGTGATGTTGTCACTTTAATAACCAGGCAGTGACCCCTCCAGCACACAGTCCAGGGTTGTGTGCACTCTCCTGGGGATGAGAGGGAGGATCCACTCAAAATATTATTAGTACCTCCAAAACTACCTGCTAGGATTTTAACATAGTTTATTAGAAAAGAATAAACAAGGATATCTGAACATGGCAATAAGGGACAGGAGTCTTTGGTCCCAGTTTTGGTCTCATTCTTATTAACTTATATTAACAAATAATTTCTCATATCTTCATGCTGCTGCTTGAAAGATGCTTTTGATGAAACCAGAAGCAAACCATCTCCCTATACTTTCAAGCAGGGTTCACATCCAACACAGTCAGTTAAAAAGCTAATGAGGCAGGGATGTAGCAACAGCTCCTTTCACTGGACTGATCAATCACTTTACAAATGAACATAGTACTTTAAAAGAGAACCAAACATGATAAAATGGTCTTTCAGTCAATCTGCAGCTACACTTCCTCCTCAAAACACAAAAAAAGAGATGAATTGTTTAAAGTTGCTGTGAAGCTGACTGAGAGAAAGAGCCAGAAACATGAAAAATGTTTTTATTGTGGAGAATGGCAGCTGTCGTGGTGTAGCACCACTCTGGTGTTGCTGTTTAATACATGACACCACAAATCCTGCTGCAATGCTTTAGAAAAACTTCTGCAAGACAAAACATCCTGTATACATGCAGTGATAACCACACATTAGAGAATGAAGCATAAATGGATTGTATGGCAAAAGCCATCTGTTTTACCTGCAGTTTATCTTTAATACCCTATGATAAAATATCTCCAAAGTCACATAAATCATTGTGATATTCTAATCCAACCTCTGTGATCTCTATTCAGAAATCACAGCATCTGTCTTTAAAATTGTCTTTCCCAACAGTAACAAAATCTGACCCTATTAATGAGATCAAAGCTTAAAATGACTAGGCACTAGTCATTGCTCTGTTACAGTTAACAAAAATCAACCCTTGTACCCATAAACCAGTTCAAATTTTAGTAAGCTATAAAAGGATTGGGTTTCAGCTAACACTAACCTAATGTCGATAGGAATTGGGCTTATGTGATTGACAAATATACGTAGTTCATGGAATAGGGTTTACAGTAAGAGCATAAAATTTATATAAAACCTGTAATATATTTTTGTCTTGAGTTCACAGTAGAAATAAAATATTTTGTACATTTTTCTCTTTGTGAATTCTCCTTAGTAGCAAATCAAGTCCCACTAAAAGATAACACAACAAAGCTCTGCCTTCTCCTCCCTGTGCCTGTAAGAATAACTTACACAGGTCTGTAAGAGACCGGCTACAATTTGTTGTAACTCTCAGAAAATCCTGAGTCAGAAGCAAGTTATACAATACACGGTCTGTGCTTTTAAGAGTAGCAAAGGTTAAGCGGTGAGTGCTTGAAACTCGGACTAAGGTTGTATTCAAGGAGTCCACATTAGAAAAGTCCCAAGGGCATCCCTGAAGAGACCATGGCAATGCAATGGGCACCTATGCCAATGCCTTCAAAAGGGCCAGCTCCTCTTAGGAGCTCTGCAGCAAGCAAGGCTGTGCTCTTCCTCTTGGGACACTTGCCAAGGGGTGTTTATGACATGGAGTTAGACCGGGAAAGTGAAGCCAAGGGAGTGAGTGACTATAGAAAAGCTCCTAATTTTTCTTGTCTTCTCCTTGTATTCAGGAACAGGTGGGTGTAGTAGACTTTCTACTATGTGTGCTTTATCTTTGATCCTTATGATTTAATGCATTTGTTTGAGACCTAAATCAAAGCAATTCTTCCACTGTTTTCACTGTATTTTGAATCAGAACCTTTGTAGCACACGGTCCTGAGCTCCTTCAGAGCAGGACGCAGGCACAGGGGAATAAGTTCTGTCACTAACTGTGTCCAGAACATTTTCAGTCAATTCTGAAAGTTTCTCTAGGGCCAAACAAACCTGCACACTCATCCAAAGCCCCTGGCGATACACAGAGGGAAAATAGCTGCAGGGAACTCTAAATTTGTTTGTCAAGCTAGTCCACATCAGCAAGTCCACAAGGTTTAGAGAGAAAATGACAGCATTTCTCACGCTGCACAGGTTTGGTAGGAAGGGTCCCAGAAACGATGCTCTGTGTGATTATTGGTGATCATCACCCCAAAGACACCTGTGGCGCTTATTACATGCAGAGCCTGTGATGCATGGCTTTGAGCATGGACTTTGAGCAGGTGAAGAAAGACAAAGAGAACTCATTATTATTTATCATGTGCCAGATGGCAGGAATGCCAGGATCAGGAGGGTTCTCCTAGGGACACACCAAGATCACCAGCAGTCAGCAAAAGACTAAGAGCACAGAAAACAAATCCTTGGGAAAGGTGTGAGAACAGATTGTACAAGTTAGTACTGGGAGCATCCAAAGGATGATACTTTCTTACAGCTAAGGTAATAATTCCACCCTTTTCCTTCTGCCTCCAAAAATTAGTCCTCATTTTCTAACACTGGAGCTGGAACTGCCGGCACAGAAAGGAAATCTGCCTGATACAGTTTGGCAAACACCCTATTTTGAGGAGAAGATGGAACAATGTGGCTCCAGAGTCCCTTCAAATCATGTTTTCATGATTTTGTGGCTCATTCTCCAGAAGTTTCTAGAAGCAAACAGGCTTTGAGGTATGGCAGCAATATGAGAAAATGTGGCCATACTTCTCAGAAACAACCTTGCAGGTCAGCATGGATGGGCATTACAGTCATGGTTATTTGGGCTGTAGGAAGAATAAGGCATAGCTGACAGTTCACCTCTGTCTCTCTTTTGAGCTATGGACTTCATAAAGAACCAAATGCTGCACACCTTATGGGTGGCTGGCTCACCTGAGCTAGGGAATGGACTCTTCCAAAATTCATAAAGAAATCATACAGAAGAGAGGAAGGATTTGTTAGGTATTCAATGAAAAACATGCTCAAAGCTAACTGATCTTTGCAAAAATAAGGACACTGACTGTCAAAAAAAAAAAAAAAAAAGAAAAGAAATTTACATGCTTTTAGAAGCAAGTTATAAGGTTAAAAAAAAAAAGAAAAAAGCTAAGACAAAATACTATGTGAAGAATTGCATCAAAATACTCAAGTGGTGCTGCATGTTTGAGCTGTGTGTGGCAGTCAACTCCTATTTGCACCGTGTAAAACCTGAAATAATGGGTCATGAATGTGCCCCTATGCTACTGCTGAATCTGCATGATCTTCCCTCTTGCCCAGTCCTAGCATGACATGGGAGATGCGAGCAGCTAGTTCTTTATGCAATTGCCAGGTAGAATTTAAATTACAGAAAGTTCCAGAAAATTGCACAGGTATCTTTTTGACACTTCATAATTTTCACTTGGTAATGTGCTTAAGTTGTAACAATCATGTGAAAGACATAAAATACGATGGGGAAGGTGGAGGAAAGGAAGCACCTACTGCTAACTATATACTGGTGAGATAAGCGCCAGCCATAATCTGACCTGATATTAATTTCTGCATGAGAAGGGGTTTGCAGAAGAAATCAAATGCTAAATACTTCTATGTAATTGTAAAAAAAGTAACCTGTGAAGTCATGGGCTATTAACTAATCACTACACTTCAACTGATGGCAGCATACAGTTGCTAGGTAACCCCTGGTGAGATGTGTGCATGGGCTGTCTGAGAATTGCTGGAGAAAAGTGATTCCCTCTGCTGGCACCACCACCCCCCAAACCATCGCTGAGTCAAACTGATTACATAGGAGTTTCTGTTTTGACTGATTTCGTAGGAGATAAATGGTGACTACATTGTGTTTAGACAGGCGAAATCTGCACACTATTTGATAAAATCTAAAAAATTGCAATCACTGAAGTGCGTTTGTTCCTTTTTCAATGGGTTCATTTATCCTTGACATCATAACACTGCATGCTGGAATCCTGAGTTCTCCAACTGATTTATTTTTATATAATGCATTATATTTCATAAGATGTGAAGAGTCAGATGACTGGAAGATGACTCTGAAAATCAATGAGAAACAGATACCTAGTGGCATATATGATCAGTGTTGCCCTTTTACAATGTTTTAATACTTTTTATTTTCTATTTCACACTATCACAGTTATGAGTTTGATACAAACATGAAATTCAATTTCATTGGAGCATTTTTTTTTATTTTGGTCCACCAAGTTAACATTAAATAAAAATGAATGTTACGTCAATTCAGTAAACAGCTTTTGAGGAAATATTATAATGACTCACTTGTTCTGAATAGAATAAAAACCAAAACAGAGGAGACATCCCCAGTATCAAGAACTACATGGAAACTACTAGCAGAAAGGAATAGGTTTAATTTTTTTACCCAATTGCCTAGCATTCAGTATAGTATATATTATCTGAAAACTATTTTGGCAAAAAGACTTGCTTTATCTCTAAGAATGACTCGTAGTGTTATTCCTTGCCCTGGAAAATCATGCGATCTCAAGTAAATTATTTAAAAGCAATCAAGATATATTCAAAAGTATTTCACCCCTCTAAACTTATTGTTTTTCCAGTGTGTCAGAGTTGTCTCCCTCTTCTGACTGATCCAGAAACCAGGGGACCTAGAGCTGCTGAAACAAGAGGCTCCAGGTTTGGGGTGGGCACAACCCAGTTAGCTGCTCTCACGTATATGAGCTCATACGGAGACTGGAGCATGTCCCTACAGGTACAGATTTGCAACTGGACATTTTCTTCATGGTACGCTCTCTGTCCCCTATCACCAGACTCCTGATCATCTCCTAGGAAGGGGTGAGCAAGCAGTGGAAAGAAAGAACAAAATAAAAGATGACAACACTACTATCCTTTTCTTCTGAGTTAGCTTTGAGGTTTGGTGACACACCAGGGGTTTCTACACTTCTAGAAGAGAAACACAGTTGTTTGCATACACTGCAAGTGGCATCACTATTTTTACATCCCCATCACACATCTCCTCTGCTGGCATCAGCCAGGGCTCTTTCCATGGCATACATTGCTCACAGCTTGATGCAACAAACTGCCCGACAACTATATCGAGAAACAGCTTGTTTTGTTTTTCTAATTTGGAAAACAAAGGCACACTGCAAGCTGTGCTGAGTGGGAAGTCATGCATCTTTAACACAAAGTAAAAAGGAAAAGAATAGAAGGAAATATCCTTTAGTTACAGCAAACACCTTCCTCTTTCCTTGCAAAGTGCCCTGTCAGCACGGCCAACCTCGTGCCACTTCTCAATACCAGGCAAAAAAGAATGAAATCTTTTTTGTCTCTGTGTTCAAACATCAATATTAGGGAACTTGTTTCCTGTAAAGAGAAGGCTTCGGGCTACTAGAAGAGACTTTTGATCAGCTATGAAACTAATGCAGACTACAGACTATTCACTGTGTAGGTCAGCAGTTCCAAAGAGTTGCCCTGGAAGGTAAGTTAACCACTGGGCCATCAATGTATGGACTACATGGGGTGTAGGACAGGACTAAAGTGGTCTCATATGGCCTCTTGGAGAAATGCACAAGGGCTGGGAAACCTGCTGGACTTTGATTATCTGACTGCTGAAGCTCAGTGTGCTCACACTCTACATGAGCTCAGCCTCAGTGTTCTCTCAAAGATGGCCACAAATGGTTGAAGATCACGCTCAGAAATCCCTAGGACAGGCTTATCAGACCAACAGAGAGTTCAATAAACATTATTTGCACCATTCACACCTTCAGCCAACACTAAAGACTGTGATATCCATAATTTACCTAGTTATTTATATGACAGAATCATCTTGACACCTCAGATGTAGTGGAGATCCAATCTATTCAGCCTTAGCTTTGAAACTGAATTCAATTTAACTATGCAGCCCCAACCTTTGGCTTTCCCTCTAATCAGCAATGGGAAATACAAGGCATTTCCAATCATGGCTGGACTCTGCTGATTATAGAGCTCAGCTGACTACACTCCTATCACAGATGATTCAGTTAAGTGTCTGTACAACTAAGTTTGGTGTGTATAATGTCAGCTACAAACAGACTTTTTTAATCAGTGGGCGCATAGCTCACTGGAGGGTAAGGGTGCAGGAAGTCTTGGAAACTGTGAGCCAGACTTTCAAAGCTCTGGAAAAAGCCAGAGCCAGTCTTATTAACTGAGATCCTGGAACGTGTCTGCAATTGCCCACTCCTCCAATGTCCCATGAAACAGAGCTGGTGTGCAGTTTCTGTAAATGAGCAGGATTGAACCAAAGAAATAACTGCATGTATCATTAATCTTCTCAGGAAATGATCCAGCAAACCTCTAAGCATTTGTTAATCTGTCAGGTATTTAGCATGAGGGAATCCAGCCTGGTGGTTCCCTGTACTTGATACATCATAATAATTAATAATAAACATATTAGACACTGAGCATGAAGCAAGGAAGAGACCTTGCTCTGAAAGCTTTACATCCTGAACAGGTTGGGTAGGAGTACTGAATTCATACCCTGAAAATAAGGAATTTTACAGCAAGGTATTCTGTGGTTCCCCCTCTCCTGAGCCAGAAAAGCCACAGTTGACACAATTTTTCAGTCTGCTTTGCTGACTTGTGCCCTGAGGGCAGATTTTTAAGACTATGTTTTGAATTAAGGGCAGGTGCCAATACAATATATTGTTGTGACATATAGACAATAAAGATGGCTTTCTTCTCCTGTCTCTTTGAGGTTATTTGAATTCCTAATCAGAGACAGAATTTGGCTGAGAATTTGGGAGTCCCCAGGATGAAGCAGAAAATTCAGCAGAAATTTAATTGCTCAAAATGTATCAAGTTGCCATATTTTGTTTATTTCCTGAGATTCAATTACAAAAATTGCCAGCCTGCAACTCCAAATTGCATGACAACTGTTGAACTTACAGTCTCACAAGGATAATCACCCTAGAGCACACCACCACACACATTGTTCCACTATCATCAATTAATATAAGCTGCCAGTAATTGGAAAGGGCAGAATGAATTCTGCATCTCCTTTTTTCCCTGACTGGTATAATGAGGATGTCACTCTATTGTCTCCTGGGTGGGATCTTTTGGCACCTTGGTTGTTACAGGTTTTTTCTAGACACGTTGTGTATGAATATGGTTTCACTTCACAAAATGTCTTGATGCCCTCACCAGTCTGTTCATCCTTGTCAAATCAGGATTTCACACGTTGTTTTCTGCACATTCCCTAACCTTAGTGAAAGTTGCATTTCCCCAGCCCATTGCCATCGTCTATTAGTCTGGCACAAAACGCAGGCTCAAAATGAAAAAGATAAAACAGAGAAAAGACAGCACACACAGCCATTATTGCTCTGCTTTCTCTTGTGGCACTTAACAAAATATGCTTAATAACACCACCGTGTTATTGGTGAGCCAGAGAGACAACCAGGTGTATCTTGTCATGCCCTGTGAACATTACCTATTCCTGAAATATTCTGTATCTCCCCATTAGTGTTTCCAAAGTTCACCATGTCAATAGATGGAGGATCATTTCATTGTCTAATGGATACAAAACAACAATAACAACATGGTATTAGCCACTGTGGATGTTACTGACCAACAAGGTCACAGACAACACCTGGATCTACTCCAAGCTTCGACTGCTGAAACCAAAAGATTAAAATCTTAAAATGACAATTTAAAATGCCATACATTAATAATTATTTTTTTCTTATAACATCGCTTCCTCGTGTGATCTTATCTGACAGACTTTTAGCACTTTTGCCTTCCTGGTATCAGCAAAGGAAAGAAACTGAACTTGTTTAGAAAGGAGAAAAAATTATTTATATTTTATATATTTATTATATGTCTCAAAATGTAATGAAATACTGTCAGTTTGTTAAAAAAATTATCATCAGATTATGGTTTATCGGGGTGAAAAACTCTCTTCTCTGGTTTAGAAAAGAATGATTTTCCTTTCAGCATTCAAATTTGCATGCCAATATACTTTGCATATAATTTACATACCATATAGTATCACAACCACTTTGCCTCTTATTGTAAAATCCAAGATCAGCTCCTAGCATTTCATAACTAGGATTATTAAAACATTTTGTTAAGTCAATTCTGAAGATAAGCTTCCATCCTGATGCTTCTGGAATTGCACACTAATGGGCAGGAAAGGTGAGCATCTGGTTCCGGCATCGGGACGGACTTTGGATCCAGACACAAATTTCTCATGGACTGGCTTTCAAATCTGGATAAGTTAATTTAGTATCCTTATAACTTGGATACTTAATTTTAAAATAAGAAAGATGATAATTTTTATTCCCTTTCTTTTCTAATCTTGTCTTTTTCAGTGATTATCTTAATGACTCAAAGACATAGTTTTCCTGTCACTTTATGTGTGGGCAGGTATCCAGAGAGATCCCAATCCTGTCTAGAAAGCATTACTGTAATGCCCCTGTTAATCAAAACTACTCAGCCTTTTCTCAATTAAATGATTTATGCAAAGAAATATCAATTTGCTACAGAGGGATTTTTTTCACAGATCCACAAAAGTTTTAGGAAAACTTCGAACAGGAAATTTTTTTCATGTCAAAACCAGGACTTTTTGTTAATGATCAGGTGACAGAAAGCTCTACCACCATTTACAGTTTAGTGTCAGAGCACTCCTGCGGGAAACCAAACTCACCCATTTCACTCACAAAAAGAATCTTGGTGCGAACCAGGAGATCTGTTGAACACCAGCCTGTCCCAGGTTCTCATAAGAACTGGAATATTAAAATATTTACATAAAATGAAACAATTCCATGAGGCTACTGCTCAGTGTAGCTGATTAGGTTTAGCCCACATAGCAGAGCTGTGCAGAAAATCAGGGTCTCCCTCCTTCTGCATGAGGACCTACACCTCCTATCTTCTGGGTCTCTGCTGTGCTTCTGTCATGAAAAACTAGGAAAAGACTTGATTTCATCCAACTGGCAAACATTCACAATATCAAGAAGCTCTTCAGCACAGAGAACTGTATCCTGCTGAGCACTGCCAAGTGTATACATGGCACTTCTGTGGGGAAAATCAGAGTGCACATCCTGAAGCTGCCTGTGATACTCCAGCAGCGTGAAGTAGCAGGTCCCTGCACGAAGGTGACTGCAAATGGAACCCAGGGCTGCAGCTGAGGTCCATGAAGCACCTGAAGACTCTTTCTTACCTGTGGTAAGAACTCATGATGTTACTTAATACATAGCACCTTAAAAAGACAAAATTGGTTGCACAGGTTGGGGGTGTGAGCACTCACACTGTATCAGATATATTGTTTACAGGTAGCACTGCATTGCTCATCTCCAGGTGTTTCTTTAAGATGTATTATGGCTTAATACAGTGGCTTAAGTGTTTAAGACCAGGCTGGATGGGGCTTTGAGCCACTTGATCCAGTGGAAGGTGTCCCTGTCCACGGCAGGAGGGTTGGAACAGGATGATCTGCAAGGTCCCTTCCGACCCAAATATTCTATGATTCTATGATTCTAAGATTCTATTACTGATTCTTCTCTAATCATAATCTCTCTACTTAAGACAAACTCAAATCAGCATTGCAGTAGAAGCGACTAAAACTAATTTGATAATTTTCCTACATATTCATCGACGTAGCCTAAGTTACTTGTTATATATGAAGGATTTCCAATTTTCTCCATGATGAAACGATTATGATTTATGCTAAAATTAATAGCAAGACATGTAAGAAGGTGAAGTGAATAAAGAGGAACTCAGTTCAAATGATGCTGCCTAACCTCAGTGCAGGCTGCTGCTGTTCTGCTGCAGAAAACTATGAACTTCAGAGCCAATTTAGTGTCTCCGGAAAAGGCAAAGAGAAAAAAGGCAGCTGTCATCTAAGCACTACTCTGATCAAATGGGAAAGAATTAAGAGGGGCCCTTAATACTCTCAGGTGTACATCTTGCTAGTGCAGGTAGCAGTAGAAGAATGGACAACTCTTTCTTTCAGGAACAAGTAATGGGATTTCCCATGAAATATCTTCCTGTCTTACATTATCTGGCAGCTGCATGCCAGACACCTGTATGCTGCTGAACACCCATCTGCTATATATGCTACATGCATTTCTTTTCTTTTTTTATTGAGCTTGGCAAAGGAGTTGATTAGGAAGATAAAGTCTCTGAAAAACATTTTGGACAAAGATGCCAGCACAGATTGTACAGTAAAAGACATCAGGTCTGCCAATACATGCACACCACACTCTGCAGGCTGCTTATACTTGCTTTGCAATGATTTATTGCACAAATTACTGGAATTCTGAAACAGTACATGCAATATCTCCATATTCCTATTTGGTATAGATTTGATAATGAAAGAATGCAACCTTCTCAACAGGCAATATTTGTATTCTAACTCTTCCTTTTTCTTGGTCAGTAGGAACATCCTTTCTCTCAGAACAGGCTCCACCGATCTTTCTACTCTCTCCTGCTACAGGCAATATAGCTGAGTGTTGCTGATAGGACTTTTGCCCAATTCCAAACCTAAAAGGATGTTTTTGTATGACAATTTTCCTAGGAATTAGATAAACTCACTCATGGCACTTTGGGTTTTAAAAGGACTGATTCACACATTGCTTATGTGTGCACTATCAGTAGCTGGATGAAACCATCCAGTGTCCAGTTGCACCCACAAGTCTGTTAGGCAGATCTCAGAAAACACAATATCCTTCCACTAAAGGATGTCTTTATTTATAGACACACACATATGTGGGTGTGTATGTATGTATGTATTTATATATATGTGGTCATTTGTAGGATCAGGACCTTAGTTATGTGTCTAATTTTTTTAAAAAGGTCATAAAACCCCCAAGAAGTAAAATAAAGGACAAGATACTATGTACAACAACAACAACAACAACAACTACTACTACTACTACTACTACTACTACTACTGCTACTATTACTACTACTACTACTACTACTAAAGTATGTCAAGGAAAAGACTTCTTTCAGGATGAACCAGATTTTCACACTAGTAAAAACAAAAAAAGGTATCAAGAAATATTTTTAAATGAGTATCTTAACAGGCAAGTATATTAATTGAACTTATTGACTGACATGGAAAACATACTACACTCACTTTTGGATAAAATATGATAAACTTTATTCACGTGATATGTTTTTTATATGTCTTCCAGTCAATAGCTGCCTGACTCCCATTCAGTGCATAGCACACAAAAGAAAACTTAGCTCTTCAGGTTGTGCATGTGCACACACAGATACATAGATACACACACAAAATCCTAAAGCAGCATACTGCACTTATCTTCCCATTTTTATATCATACATATTTCATTAAGCTTCATGCAGAGTGTCTTCTGATTTATGGTAATTGTCAACAAAAGCAAAAAATGATGACAATTTTAACCCTGCAGTACTGAGGATTTAACTGGGATAAAATTAAAATGTTCAGGGGACAAAAAAACCCCACAACACCCTAAGCCACTGGGAGCTTGACCCTTGAGATGTTGTCAACTTTTTATTTTATTTTATTGTGTTTGTTGTTTGTAGTATCAGATGCCAGCAGCAACATCTGATGTACTGGACACCTCCAGTGTTATCCCAGTGTGCTCATGGCCTGGAGGACTTGGAGTAAGACTAATTTCCATATCAAACCCAATTTAGATGAAACATCTTGGTTAAAAAAAAAAAAAAAAGGAAAAAAGAAAAAAAGCCAGCGCATCAATAGCCCCTTGATTAGATTTTCATCTCCTGAGCAGACAAATATGAATATTTATTACCATGAATGCAGATTTCCCTCTTTCCATTGCTCTGATCTTGAATATTACCCACTGCTAATTTTTATGAAAATTTGGGCAACATAATGTTTTCACATAAACTGACAGTTCTTGAGATAATCCCGTTATTGTTTGGTGGGAAATGACAGTTTCCGCTTATTCATGTGTTAACGAGGGATTAAATATTGTTTTTCATCACCGTAATCTAAGATGGACTGGAAATTAAAATTCAAGCATTGTGCATTAGCAGAGCTTTGAGGACTAGAATTTGTTTGCATTCACTTACTAAAGATCTGTAAATTAACAGTTTAACAATCCAGTGAAATCCGTATCATAAACCCGTCATTGACGTTTGCAAAATGAAGTCATTACTGTACCTGCTAAAGGTAAAGAACCAGAGAGATAAATAGTTTGCAAAATGACATCCCTTTGCAAGAGCAAAGTGCACAGTGAACTGTTGTCAACTGCAGTGATCCTTGGGCATTAATGGACTAGGTCACTTTTCTGAGGCACTGAATCATGTCCCTTTTCCTTGTCCCAGGCTCTGATACTGAAACACTTGATATGCTCAGATCACATGGAAAATCACCCTATGACAGATCTCTCCATAGCACTAAAAGCAGTCACACTGACCCAGGAGCTGTTTTCGTGCTGTGCTCACGCCCTACCCAAGTCTTGGTGTACAGCACATAGACACATATAATTCTTCACTGAAATGGGTATTTTGCTGGACCTGCAGTGTATCTGCCAGTTCTCTCCTTATCTATCAGTTATCTCTTCAATGCTTGTGCCTACTGCCCAGCAATATGAATCAGAGATACCTACATGTACCAAAGTGAAAACAGAGAGCTGTTGGGGACACTCTGTGGTTTGTGAGCCATCACATTGTTGTTTCTACAAAAACTTTGAGTTAGTAATTCAGTGAAGTATGTTTGCATTCTAATTAAAAACCTCCAAAAAAAGTCAAAGTGCGAACAGAACTAAAATTATGCTTAGTCAAAGCAACTCAAACATCTGCCTAACTAAATCTTAAAACTATCTCATCAGGATAAATCTTGCTGATTAATGCAAAAAAAACCCCAAACTGAGCTTCAACAAAACCTATTTAATAGGAGTCCTCATGCTTAAATTTAGAACTTTATTAAGAGTATTCTGACATAAATATGCTTTTATATGTGTAACACATAAAGCCTTGCATTCTGAAGGATGCTGAAGTGATGGACATGCAGCAACACCACAGCTATGTTGCCTTTGAATGTGGAAACTTAATGAGGTACAAGTGCAAAACAGTTCTGAGCAGGATGAATGAGAACATGCTACCAAGCCATCAGCCTTCACAGGAAGCAGAGCAGATCTTAAGTTTTACAGCCTGGTACTAAAAAACCTACAATAACTGGCACAACAATTATTCTAACTAGATAGGGGGGAAAAAATCGCTACCTGCAGCTAAAATTTTAATTCTATTCTTATTTAATTCTAACATGCCTTTATGCCTGTGCTCAAAAGATGACCACACTGAAACTGCCTGCTATGAATGGTCCCTGGCCAGGATCTTGCTTAGACAGAAGCAAACAGTCCAGAAGAGTATTAATTGGAACAGGACACACAGTGACTATGACAACAATTTAACAGTACAGACAAATGTGGGACCATGACAGGTTCTGTGCCCTGTTCTTGTTTGTTTTACCAGCACTGATGCAACTATAAGGCTTCTGATGTAAAAGATTCATATAGGAAGGTTGGATGTCTCACAGTTTGAATCCTAGCATTAGACACGTACTCCTCTATGTTTATGGACTAAGAGTAGAGGTCCTTGCACGTGGCTTTCCAGGTTGACCTGGATGGGAATATTTGCTGCCAGGGTCTCCTAGAAAGAGGGCTGAGGGACCAGGATCTGCCACCTCTTCCTCTCCTTAAATAGTTAAATCTGTGTTTGAGATTGTTTGAAATCCACCTGTTCCTGCCAGGATCAAGCTCCTACCAATGGAGGTGGAAGAATCTCCCTTCTTAAGTTTCTGACCATCTCTGTCCCTCAGACTTCAGACAATTTAAGAGAATTTAATCTTAATCTACAGCTTCCCCAGCCGACCCATTACACCACTGAAGATTTTGTTTTCCTTTGAGTCATAAAGAACTCATGCCTGCTGGTAGAAGGAGGTTGCTGAATTTCATGAATCAGTAAGATATCTAGTACAAACAAGCATGCTCTCCTATTTAAAGATTCTGCATATCTTCTTTATGAATATGTCAAGTGCCGACTGCCAAATCATAGTCAGGGTGGATAATAACATTGATTCTTGAGCAGAATTACCCTGCAGTTGGCTTTATGTAGCCAGTGCTAGTGTCTAAATCTCTTTTCTCTGCAGATTTATAATGGTTTGTAAGGGAAACTCTGCTTTAAAAACAATAGCATGACATGGCCTAAACGCAAGATAAATCCTTAAAACAAACACATGCTACTATTTAAATGGCACAGTGTTAAAAAAGACAAAAAGGAAGAACGCTGGTAGGATGCATGAAGCCACAAGGCAAACTATATCTTGTTTCATTTTACATGATACTGAATAAAAATTGAATTGCTGTAGTTGCCATGGCAACTGCCACATCACTTGGCACTTCTGCTCCTTTAAATCACACAGTGCTACTGTAAAGGAATTCATGAACCAATGTGACACTTGAATACTTGTGCTTTATATACTGTTTCAGGAGGAAAACATAAACCAATATAGACTGATAATTGTCTCTGAAAATCAGGTTTCCTGTATTTTTCTTAACATTATAATCTCCTCATTTCCTTGTCGTGTTCTTTAAAAATTTGTAAAGAAGGTGGAGGGCGTTGTCACAATCCGAGCACAAGAAAAGAAATTACTACTGACACATGATTTCCAAACTGAAGCTGTGACCTGTCATTCAGATGTCAAAATACCTCTGCTATGCAATATTCAAATCAAATACAGGGGATAAACATTGGAACTTTGCCCCTCCACAACCAGAGATGGTGTGATATGTGACAGAAGACAGTCTCAGGAGCATTCAGGCATCTCTTTAACACTAAACTTTTCAGTAGCTTAGAAGGAAAGTCTAACTCTATACTTAAAGTTAAGCATATTCCAAATATTTGTAGAGTTGGGGCCGTGACTTAAATTGTTTTAGTACGTTCTGTATATAACATGCAGTAACAGAAGATATTTGACAAAATAATGTGGTAAAATTATATACATATTCTTGCTGCATATTTTTTGTTTTTAAACACTTAACACTTTTATTAACACTCTGGATGCAATTTATTTGAAAAGCAGCCCTCTAGTGGGCTATGCACTATAATGAATAGTTAATAAATAGCATTAACATTAGCTCTAAATATTAGCTAAAATGCATTTTGCAGAAGCATACAAGATATTAAATAAATGAGCCATAGATCTCCATCATCGTCTTTGGAGAAATTTAATGTTCTGTTTATCTTTATTACTCAAAGTCCTTAAAGTGTTGCTTCTATGCTGCCTGTACAACAAACTGTAATAGTGAGATATTTCCTATAAGTAAAATTCCATATAAGTAACATATTAATAGTAGAATTATATGCAAAACATAATCTATTAATTTCTAAGGGTTTCATAGCTTTAGAATATGTAATTTGTGTGAGTGAGATTCTCATTCTGCCTTCACCAAGAATATTTCTAGGATTGTACTGTTGAAAGTTTTTCATTTAATCTTATTGTTCTTATTTTTATATACAGCCTTAAAGTTACATGCCTTAAAGCAAAGAACCCCTATGTGACCTGATGTGTGCCTTGCCCATAGCAATGCATGTGGCTCCAAAACACTGTCCCTCCTGGAAATCTCTGCTCAGCTGCTCATCAACAGCCACAAAAAGCCAACAGCAACAACTTGTTCTGTCTGCAGAACTCCAGTCCCAGATCTTATATAATAGGAAAAAATAAACTTGTTGATCTCTGAGCCATGAGTTTTATAAGAAAAAATGCTGAAAGCAGGCTCAGGCAAAAAGCCCTCCCTGGTGCCCCCTTGTCTAAGAACACTTACCCTGTAATGCAGAATGCATTCCTTCACACGTGCCTGTGTTTGGCTTCAGCCTAATTAGTTCTGGTAAAAGAAGGGTGGGTGCCAGTGGAAGTTAGTTGAAAAACTTAACTGTGACTTGGGCTTAAACTTGAGTATTTTTACGTACACAGCTGCTCTTCCTACACTGTGGTCGGTATAAGACCTACCTGATCTAAATGATCTGGGTACAACACCCCTTCTGATCCTGGGTACCCCTGGGCGATACCTGCTCCAGACTGGGAGCGTTTGGTGATTGCCAAGATGTCACTGTAACAGAGACAGCTGGAGTGGATCCCAGACTAATGTGGTGTTTACAAGCCAAAAGACAACACTTAGCATTCTACCTTGTAGCCAGGGAAAATCAGACAAAAAGTTTACACCTTAATCTTCAGCAAATGAAAATGACTCGTTAAGTTCTGCACTCCGTTTTTTTAAATGTATTTCCAATATCATTCTAGGTAAAAATCTCCACCTGTGAACATGAGTGACAAAAATTGGCAACATTAAGGAAGGTAATAAGCTAGAAATCTGCTTTATTGTGTCCTCTAGCTTCACTAGAATTTTTCAATGCGGATTTCTTTATTGCAGTAACATCACTTTATGAAACATCAACATAATTCTACACCTATCAAAATATCTATACATAAGAATATCCTGAAACATGTCAAAATATCACTGCTCTATTTTAGAACATCTAGAGGTATGGTAAAGTGTTCATTTCACATATATTTTGGGTTATTTCCATTTAGTTCAGAAAACTGTTCTAATTCATATGTCTGCCATATGAGAGCCATGATTCAAATCCTACAATGTTATGACTCCAGTGATGAGTTTCTTCTGTGCAGCCCTACAGGGAAATTGAAAGAGTTAATTTAATATAACGTATTCCAAAGTGGGTGCTGTTTTACCAGTTCAAGACAGAAAAAATGTTATTCCCTCAGTTTGTTTGAGGCCTGATTCAGATCATTGATAATTCAAACCACAGACTCATGCCCTCTGAAACCTGCTTTGAATCATCACACTTTCTTGAGCCACCGGAGAGCCTGACCTGTTATTCTGAAACTGTGGTTGAAAACAAATTTCAACCAAAAGCTGGATAAACAGTTATTTATCCATGTCATAGTAACTCCAGACACAGGCAAGCTCAGCATGGAACTGAACAGAAAAATACTGTGTTCCTATAATAATTCAAAAGTGCTTATGTGAAGGGAGAGAAGAAGTAAAGTTCCTAAAGCATGTTGAAGGAATATCATATTACTCAGTGCAGAGCTGTGGCTCATGGGCTGGAGAGCAACTGCTGGACTAATGTTTGCATGAGACCAGGGCTTCCAACGCTGCTGGATCCTGAACTCAGTAGGAGTCAGGTGGAACATGCTGCTGCTAAGGAGACTTTTCATCCGTGTGGGACCAAATGCTGTCCCCAGGATATTCCAGGACTGCTCAGCCTAGCAGAGCAACAAGTTCAACTTGTATTTCTGCAAAACACAGTAGTTCAGATCAAGCTGAGACAGAGGAGGATGGAGATATGAGTCCTGCTAAATGCTGTTTAGCTCTTCAGGTTTTTTATCAGTACTGTATGTTTTATGGTATTATGCACATATACACATAAATGACATATACATTCATACCCCATAGACACTCAACTTTGAGAAGTTCTTGAATTTAACTAAAAATGACCTCAGGACTTCAGAGATTTATTTCATGTGTAGGAGATTGAAAGCAAATACCTCAAAGCTTCATTGTACCTGAATAAACAAGTAGGTGTGAAATGCTTATGATGAATTTGTGTGGCACAAACATGCATGACAATGACTCAAATCTTGAAAGGCTACTGTAGAGGAGTTCTAGAGAACTTTTAGGTTTTTTATTTTTCCAGCACCTGCTATAGGTGCTGGAAAACTCCAATTAGCAAATAAACATCTTGGCAAATGTAATTCCAGAAATAGTCAGCACTAAAGCAATGCACAGATCCTCAGGATTTCAATGTCAATACTGGTTTTCTCGACAGCAGAGTTATTCTGGTTTTCTGGCATAACAGCCTTCTTACAAACAAGACAAGTGCCAAAATAATTTGCACTTTAAGAGTGATATACAGTATATCAAAAACCAGTCTAACTCTCTGGATCTCTGTACTGTTGAACATTCTACTGCAAATGTTAGATGTTGAGGTGGATGTGCTGTGGAAGTACCGGTGAAGGTCTGTTCCATAATGGCCTGAAAGATCATCTTGTCCACAGCCCAGGCAGTGCTTTGCACTTTCTCATCCCAACCTTCCCATGAAATGCATGGAACTTTTAAGTTCAACATCCTGAAATATGAGCAGCTTCTGAAGTTGCAGCTTAGGAAAACATTTTTAATCCTGCTAAAGCAGAGCCTACCCTAAGTTGATACAATGCAGCTAACCTCAGGTCTAGCCAAAAAAATCACTGAAGCTGTGGAAATCTTTTACATGACATAAAGATGATGAACAGCACTGTAGCTGTGGTAGACTCCAGACCCATGTTGTTAATGACTACACAGCACATGTTTATGCAGTGACATAAAAGCGATTCATCAGCCCTCCCTGGACTTGACTGAATGGCTCAGTAAGCTTGGTGTGAATTTTACAATTTGTTGTTGCTTTTGAAACGTTTTTCCTGAGATAGAGAGAGAAAGCAGGAGACTGAGGAGCTCCAAGAAGCATTTCTCATCTCCACAGAGAAAGAGACAGTTTCCTTCTAACACACCAAGGTCTGGGTAGTCACTGGTGTCCATACATTCCTTACTGAGGCACAAATCCTGTTATCATAGATCAACACCTAAAACAGATTCCACTCTCCAGAGCCACACATGAATTATTGCTGAGCTTAGAAGAGTTCCTACATTTGTTTATACAGCAGCTCCATTTGCCACTACCATCTCAGCTATATTTCTCTTGAGGTATTTCAGATATGAAACTTGCCTTGCAAAATCAATCCCTTTTATTTTACAGGCCTGAAAGTGAAGATTATATATCCATTAACTTTGTCATGCATCTCACCTACTGTCCAAACAAAAAGGCCATTTCTCATTCTCAAACTAAAGTTTTTCTAAGTACTTTTGATTTGAGCATCTTAACTGTGATTTACCATTACCATTAAATGTAATTCCACTCCTACAGTGTGAAGTAAAAGAAATCCTTATTCAACAAAAGGCTCCTTCATTATGTTTAAATATGTACTTTCCATTATTTCAATAATAATTATTCATCAGGGTGAATAAAAAACAAACTGCAAAACTGGATTACCATAGTTAGATTTAACCTGACAAACCTTGAATCTGATACTCTATCAACAGAGAAACAGCTTGGTTACAGCACTCCTTTATTTTTTATGTAGGTGAGACCATAGAAATGCATTCATTATGTACATAATCACGTTTGGCAAGACCAAGAAAGGGGAATGTACACAGCTGGGAGAATTCACACCCAACAAAATATATAAGCAGCTAAATAAATGATCTCCCATCACCTTACTGTTCCAAACCTCTTGGTTCTCTCTCTGATGATCACCCTCTCTCAGAAACAACCTGGAATATATTTGGGCCAAAATGTCTGCTGTCAGTTTTTGCCTTCTAAAAATACATATTTGGCAGAGTGTAAAGCACAGACTTCTATGAAAATCTTTATTAATCCAAGTACTATCACTAGTTTTGATAGTTATGATAGTCTAGATACAGGGAAAGTGAGTTCTACAGTGACTTTTACTAAAACAAACATAAGAATCAGATCAATGAGATCTCTACCCTAAGAACTCTTCAATTTTTCCAATTCCATTAGCTGGTCTTAAAAACCAGGAAGTCCTTGAGATTATAGATCCAGAACATCCTTAGACTACCATGGTTACAACAACTCTGTTACTACAATGTGGATTAATGATGCATTTAACCAGTGACAACTCGCTGCATTTCAAATATCCAAAAGTGCATTATTTCTCCATTGACCACATATAACAGTCAATTTAACACTAAGCCTCTGAAGTGAAGTGGGATTTCTTTTTCCAGTGGACTTTGAAGCCAACTGGAATCCATTCAATGATTGGAATTGGATAAAATTCATGGAGGTATTTCATTAGCATGGGGAGTCCCATTGGATAAAACTTTACTGAATCAGGCTTCCATAGCCTGTGCCACAGTCCTGATTCTCCTGTTATTTAACAGCAACCAGGTGTTGCAGATGACAAAAACAGTCTGGCTTCAGTCTGGCTTGAAGTTAGGACACAGCCTACAGTGCACAGCCATGCTCCAGGATACAACTCCCAATTCCTCAGGTTATGCACCCCTAAGAAACATACCTGGTTAAATCAGCTTAGTAGAGATGATGGCTTTCATTTTCTGATGATTTCACCTATCTTTGTTTTCAAGTTTTAATTCTTACAGCTTTGGCCCTGAGCATCACAGCAGTTCTCAGGGTTATTATCTCTTCAGAACCAAGTCTTTTAGTAATATGAATGAAGTTGCAAGTAAACCTCAGAAATATTGTCAAGTTAAGTTTCTTAGTCATGGACTGATAAAAATTAGAAATACAAACCACAAAAATCAGTAAAAAAAGAAATATATATATTTCTTCAGTATATTAGAAGTTAGTAATTCATTATTTTTAGTACTGAGAATAATGTAATCACAAGAAAAAGCCATTTGCCTAGCCCTGTGAGCATTCACCACCAGCAAAATTACTTAAATGAAAAGGAAAAAAAAGATAAATGTGTACACAAAATTAGCACGAGAATTAGCAATCAACTGTAGTTCATACAAGGTTCTTAGCAGATAGCATCATGTTTATTAATAAATGATGAACTGCTTAGTGGAGTTTTTGCTTAGTGATATCACTATAATAACAGACACATGTTTTATTTATGTTTTAAGTTACATCCAAAATAAGCGAGACATTCACTGTCAGATTCTCTCAAATATCTGAAGACTCTTTACCCCAAATTTAAACTTTCATTGATCTACATGAGATAGCACTCCATCAAAACCAAGGGGAATAATACGAGGACTTCAGTCACTGTGCTCATCTTTGGGGATTTTATTCCTGTGATACAACAAAGCCAAAAACCGCATTTCTTCAAGCTGGCTGCACTTTTCTCATAAGGATGGTATTTTTTTTTCTCTGTGGGATACAGTGCTATTTGTGCAGCAGATTGTATTTTGACAGATGCAACTGTATCATAAAAGGCCCTTAGCAGTATCAGACTGGTAGCTCACAAACGTTCATGAGCTCCAGGATTTCTTAAAAAAACCCAACAATTAAAATGTTTTTGAGAATGCAAAATGCCTGGAAGCCACTTACCTCCCCCACACCAGTCTGCAGAATTTTCAGTCCAGTTGTTTTCTCAAGCTTCTCTTTGTTTATGGCTGTGAGGAAAAATTAAGATTGAAAGAGTTACAGGAAATCTGAAATATGTATGATTTTACAGCATGTGAAACCAACCTTCTTTCCTTCATCAATATATGCATGGCAGTTCCCACCTCTGTCATCTATGGAGTATCTTTCCCTGAGAACAGCTCTGGTAGTCAGTATTTTGAATGCATATTTATGCTATTAATTGTTCATTATTACATGAAAAAGAAAGCCAAGCTAATTCTATGTCCCTTGTAAACACAGTATCACACACATTTAACACATATACACAATATGCTTGGAAAGTTCTCTTTGGTGGAAACTTCCCACTGTTTTCCTTGCATTGAAGAGCAGGGCAGCACCTTTACCATTACAACAGAACTGTCACTGTGTAGGAAATTTCACAACAAATACAGACTCTTATCTAGCAGGTAAAATGAAGAGTTTATTTCACAAGACCAGGATGCAATGGATAATTTTGCCTTTTTTTTTTTTAATTAGTTTTTTTTCATATTTATCAGCTTCTCTTTCATGCAAGCATTAAAAACCAAAATAAAGTAATCCAGCATAAAATAAAGGTAGCAATCACTGTGACTACAACTATACTTACAAGCCAAACATGCCCAGGGCATGAACTTGAGCAATGTTGTGCAATTGCCAATACTTTTAAATCTATGCTCCTCACACGATTTCTGCCTTTGACCAATAGTAGCCTCACAAAACAATGCTCCCAACCACAGTTTTAGGAACAGCACAGGGATGAGATTATTGATAGCTGGGTGTATGGGTAATGTCATCCCTTTTTGGATGGGAAGACTTTAACCTTCTAGTCAGCGGGACTTGTGGCCAAAACCCAGGCACCTGGGTTGACTTATTTATGAGTAGAAATGGAACCGTGTAGCCTTGTTAACCTCTCCTTCCTTTAGCTGCCTAGTCATTGACTGTGTAATCCAAGTGAGTCATCCAGGTTCTCTCTGCAGCCCTTGGAAAGGGATGGACTTTTAATACGATGAGTCATCCCACATATTTTACACACATCTGGAGGCACCTACCCCTTTCCTTTGATTACAGACAAAATTTGGATAGATTTGGCTTCTCAGTTTAAGTTGCCTAAAGGAAACCTTCCTACCAGAGAGTTCAAGCAATGTGCTAGAGCATATTGTGCACTGTAAATTTACATAAAAATACTTAAAGGAATTAACACATTTTTCTTTCATTTGTGAAAAATACTCTTTAATTGTTGCCATTTGAAATATTCAAAACAGCTCAGATTGCAGCAGACAAGAAGGAAGATTATTATGAACTGATACTTTATTTAGTTTGTCCAAAGTGCAACACAAATGACTCACATTTGTTTCAGAGACAAGTTGGATGATTAGGATCCATCTCACCTCTTACGGAAAGGTTTTGGTAAGAGTTTATATGTGCAAAGACTCAAAAAGTTAAACCTCAAGCAATTCTAATACAGAGAAACCTTTCTGACTGCCTTCAGCAAGGGATGAATATTACCCTAGATTTAAATGAAGAGGAAAGTACTGTACACCTTTTAGACCCACACATCTTTATTTTTGTTTCTCTTAAATATGCTACCAGATAAGCAGAGAGGAACATGCAGTGCCAAGCTAAGAAAGCTTAAATGCATGTTTTACAGCTTTAATACTGCATACAATACTCACATCCTTAACACTTATGCCATACTTTACACATTCACAGACATATTTATTCTACCCAGAGTCACCACATGAGAAGGAGAATTGCTTGAACCAGGAGATTTGACGCTATGTTTTGCAGTGTTGTATATGTTGGATAGTACAAATTTAAAAAAAAAAAGCAAATCTTTGGCAAGAAGCTGGATTTTTAGCCTTGAGAGAGGCTCTGGAGGATGTTATTATACTGATGGCTGCTTACTTGCCTGCGGATTTCATTGCAAAGGGGTGCCATGCTACCCCACTGACTGCCTTACACCCAGCACACACACTAAAGGCAGATTTCTACCAAGTGCAAAAATTTAGAAGATTTATAAAATGAAAAAGCTCCACAGCCTCCTTCAAAGAAATTGAGTGGTCCAATAAACGATTCTTTGGTAGCTTAGAAAGTGCACAGCAGAGTGGCTGCAAAATAAATGGGCATAAGTAAACAAAAAGGCTTAAATCCCACTGTGTAATTTCTTACCACATGAACAGATAATAGAAAATATTGGGTCTCTTGAATCGCTGAATTCTGTAATTACTATTACATATTTGACCTCCTTTTTATAGGTCTCCTGCAGACTTTAATTATTGAAGCTTTGATATTAAAAAACAATAACAACGAAGAGGGTTTGCTTAACACCCCTACTTTCCCCCTTGATATTGGCTAAAACACAAAGGACAGGTCTGACAGCCATGCTAACATATACCCTGCCAAAATTAGGAGGCATGAAGGCACGAGGTGTTATTGACTAAATCATAACCGGAAAATGGTCAAGCTCAGGCACTGTCAGACTGCGGAGAGAGACACAGCAGACAGTCTCTGGCGTGTTCACTCCAGGCGTTTACAGGAGCGTGTTTTAGCTAACCTTGAACTCCACAAGCTGTTCAGGAAGGTCAAGAAATTCTGTCAAAAATGGTGCTGAAGCTGAAGCAGCAACTACGTATCAAACAGCTGCTTCAAGCTGCGGAACGGTGATTATAACTGCTTAACCTTTTCTATGCATAACTATACTGGAGAATTTAAAACAATGAAACAGAGTCAATATAGATGGATGGGAGAAGTGGTGGGAAAATATATTCAGATATTAAGAACAAGCTATTAATCCTTTGAAAATTGGCCCAAATGTTTAAAAGTATTTTAGTGTACTACCTGCTTTTATTCAAATGCAAGTATACAGCAGCTGAAGTTTCTGTTGTAAATTTCATGAAAGTGGTAATCTCATTCTGGGTAACATTGCATATTGCACAGTCCATCAAAGTTATTTTTTAATGGCCACAGTTTAAAGTCCTGTAATACTAATGGAGAACTGACAAACTCATCAGCAAAGAGGCATAATGAAAACAGCTATTAAAAAAAAAAAAGGAAAATAAAAAAATACCTCAATAAAATCCCCCCCAACCAGTTAGCAACATATAAATCCATTTTTTAATCTTCCACTGAAACAAAAAGGGCTTCCAAACACACAAAAAAGGAGGCCTTTAAATTAAATTCACTAGATGAAGGATATGCAAATTACCTGAAGAAGCGGAGCCCTATAATGTTCTCAAAATTCTGCAATAGCCTATTTAATTAGTATTTTAATTTATCAGAATAATTCTTTGCACTTGACAATTTATGCAGTATTCCATATAATTAAGCACGTAGCTACAGTGGAATAATTTTGCCTACTCTCTGTATACTGGTTATTTTAACCTGAAAGAATCTGTGGAAGTCTCTTCTGTGATCTAAATTACAATGGGGACAACTTAATGGCTTTGCTCTATTAGAGAGCATGATGAGGGTGTTACTGAGCATTTAAGGGTAGGAATTGTCACTGTTCAGTCTTCACTAACCTGAGGGAGGTCTGATGTGTTTTCTGAGGGCAAACATTTATTTCCTTTATCAAAATTATCTGTCAGTGGTGCAGTCAAGAATTTGAGTGCGTAGTTTTGGCAAGTTTAACCTCAGAGTCCATCAGTTATAAGAAGAAGCAGGTTATAGAGGGCTCCAAGCAGACCTTCAGTCTCATTACAGCACTTCTGGAAGAAGGAAACCCTGAGAAATGTGGGGATTGCAAAGGGCTGCTACAAAGCACGTTGTAAATCACAACTGCACCCTCCGGTTTACTCGTGGGAACACACTCCAGCATTAGCAAGATGAGGGAAAGGGTTTCAGCAAGAGGCTTCCTCAGCCTCTCTCCCGTGCTGCTGCTAGATTTGCCTGCCCAAAGAAGAAACCGACCTTAAATATGAGAAGTCTTTGTGGGAAGATGGTGTCACTCACAAGGAAACCTTGTTCTTCTGGCATGTATCTGACTTTGAGAGTGCGTTGTAATTAATTAAATGTAGAAAAAAAGTACTTATGGACATATGATTACCCTGACCTCTATTACCTGCCCATTTTAGAATAAGATAATTCATGCCCTAGACTCACTAACTATATTGACTGGACCTCCAGTCAATAAAGTGATGGAGGGCAATTAATTCAGATTTACTGTAGGCTGTCAGAAGAATTCTACAACTGCTGTCTTTTTCCCATCAGCTTGTTGCAAAGCTCTTTTCATAGAGCCATATTTAGAAGAATTTAATTTATTTTCCCCTCTGAGGAAGGAAAAGAGAAAAGAAGGAAGTCCAGAGAGATGGTAGGTGTTCATTACAGTTTTTAACTTTTTAGCAAGTATCTTAAATCTAAGACAAACAGACGTTGCAATTTAAAGGTTTTTTTTCCTCCCCTGCCAAGAACCCCCTGATTATTTGGAAAGCCTCTTCATAGCATGTATGAGAAAGACTGCCTTTCTGTTTGGCAGAGCCATGCACTGTGCCCTGCACATACATAGCAGATACTAAAGCCCTTGTCCCTTGCAAATCCATGAAAATGCATCCCCATATTCTGGCTCTCTCCCTGCTGAGAAGAGCACAGTCCCAGAGAAAACTGTCTTTTGCACAGTCAGTGCACCTCCTGAAACTGCTGAGGCATTCACAGCACTAAATGAGAGCAGGACAGATGAAAACCACACTGTTGACTCGGCGCCCTCTAAGCCCTTTCCTATAAAACAACCTGTTTTCACAGCAGTTTTTCCCACCTCATTCACTTTCCTCTGATTTAAGTACTTAAAAAAGTATTTTAATGGACTTGGAATTAGATACTTGAGTACAACCATGTTCAGAAGAGTAGACCTTCTGGAATATAAGACAAGGTCTCCTTGACTTTGTCTATGGGGTGGTGTTGGAAATTCTGTGCCTAGCCCTGGGAACTCCTTCCAGGGGCTACAGCCTTTGAAGCTGTAACTTTGCCCTGGCAGGAGTAGCTACAGATTGCAAGTAAAAAACAGAAAATGGAGCACTCAAAATGCATCAGTTGAAACAAAAATTACTAACTCAAGATAAAGTGAGAAGAAGGGTGCCTTTAATAAATTTTTCAATGCAATTAGTGAGGGACAAATACACAAAGGTATTGTGTGGGCAAAAGGTATTTTGTCTTCCAATCTTTACAGGGTGATGGCAGGAGATAGTTGTTTCATGTGTAATTTCTAGTTAACTGGCAGCCAGGCCTGGAATAGAAATGGTTGCAGAAAAGTCAAAGCCACATCGCTGTGCTAGCAACAGCCTGTTAAATATTATGTCATATTCAATTTTCAAGTCATTTTTCAAATGATTTTAATTAGATATTGTTTCAATCTCATGTGCATTAATTTAATTTCTGATATCAACATTTCAGCTTTCAATTTGTTCAGATGCAGCACCTTGCTGCCTGGAGTAATTTAAAATATTGTTTGCATCTCCAGCAATTTTGAGGGCACGCATCCTTTGCAACCTGCTCTATCCAATAGAAACAGCAGATGGAAATTCAGACCATGCTCACTACTCCCTGTGCACCTTTGGATTCTCACAGGTTTTGGTACAAGGCAGTTAAATCTCCATGCTCACAATCAAGGAATTTTCCATCTCTGTTTGTCTTTAATTCCGTTCAAAAAATACACACAAAATCCCTTTGTCAGGCAAATAGCAACACTGCATGTTTTCATGAGGAAAATTGGGCCATACTTGAATAGCTGTCAAGAGCTGTATATTTTTTTAAACTTATTAACCAAAACAATGCCACTTCTGCCACTCTAAACCATCTACTTCTTACACCCGTGGCCAGGTAATATTCAAGGATAGCTCAGCAATGACTTGATACATCAGGACCTGAGGTAGCTATCTGTTAGCATAGATTAGGTATGTATTTTAAACATTCTTTCTGCATGAAACCTTCCATTGATTTATTTCCACTTCTTCAATAAATAACTGCTCGATTGCATGTTTTTCCTTACCTTTCCTTTAAAATGAGCACACTGCTATTCTAAAATCTGAGATTTAAATTGTAGTAAAGGATGTTGGGATATATGAAACTACTTTTTTTATTTCTCCCAAGCCTTTTTGCTTCATGATGGGGTCCATCTCTACGAACTTTGCTATCTCAAGTAAGAAATCAGTCAAGGTTTCCTCCTTAGTCAAGAGAAGTAAACAGGTATCGCCAGACATTTACTTATGCCATTCTGGGATGGGTATAATTGATTCATCATATACAAATATAGGCCTGGAAAGACCTGCTTTTGTTTTCAAAGTACAAATAAGTCCAGTTTATGAATTAGAACTGCGGAATGAAAAAAAAAATCTATTCTAAATACTTCCATCCCCCACCCTGAGCTTCAGGAACCACCCATTATCAAAAATATTCTCCTAAACAGTGTAAGGAAATTTATGTCCATCAGTAGAAGAGTTTTGAGTACTAACAACAAAAACAACCATGCTCTGGAAATGCATGTTTTAGAAATACAGAATATATTTCAATGAATTCTTAACAGTGACAATTTTTAATACTATTGACCATTTTAACAGTGACAATTCAATGCTGCACATTACTTGACAGAGTGCAGTGCATGTATGTGTAACAATTTGCTTGCATACTTAAAACACTTATCCATTATTTATAGCAAAAGTTGAACCAATTCAGCCAGTGTTAGCAGAAAATGAAAAAAAAGAAGTGTCATTCCACTTTTCACATCAAAATTTGTTCACATAAATATTCTCTGACAAGTTTCAGCTCTGTACAGAAAATTCAGATGAAACAACCTGCAGGATGTTGAGCTGAAAGTAGAGCAGAATACGTTCAAGTAGACCAAAATGGCTTGACTATCAGTGCAAGTGCAGGCAATGCTTCTCTGCAAAGTTATTTCTGGAATGGTCACTTGTGTCTAGATCAGCTTTTAACTCTCCTTTTCAAAGTCCCAGTTAGTTTAACATTGAAGTTCACCATCATTTGTCCAACCTTAACATTTAAAAATCAGAAGGCAAGATTTGTGGTCCCAGGGAACGGGTGGGTAAGAAGGACCTCCTGGACCTCTCTCTGCCCTTTCAGAGCAGAGAAGTCTTTGCCTCCTCACCTTCACCACACTGTGAAAAGTAACCATAATAATAAGTAGCCATAAAATAAGTAGCCATAGAATAAGCTTAAGGCTACAGCTTCTTTCCTTTCCTTTTAAATAGACAAGTTTTTGGAATAACATTATAAAAGAACAATTTTTCTGCCTTCTTTTATTTATAGTCAAGAATCCAACAGATTGCTTTAATTTTCTTGTGCTGAAAATACTACAAAAAAATCAAACAGATAATAGCAGCTACTCAGCTTTTCAAAGTTTGCTAGTATTCTAGATTTGTACCTGCTTTTTGCTTCTATTTGAATATTCTCTCCTTCCACATACCTCATTTTGATCCCTCAGGATACCCATTGCATCTCCTTTTTGTGTTTTATTATTTTTAAATAAGAACCATCTGTCTACTTTAAAAACATAAACTTTATGCAAGATCTGTTCCTTGTTCTTTTAATGCTTTAGGAAAAGAAAAATTATAATCTTCTGTGATCATCTCCACCTAATAGAAACAAAAATTACTTGCTTAGTTTCTAGGAATAGTAGTATCTAAACCACATATTTTCCTCCTATTTTCACTTTTCTAGCTCTATTAACTGGGGTACTTTATAAGCAGAAAATAACATTGAAGTGATCCAGGTGTTGCTACTTATGATTGTAGCTTTCTAGAAATTTAGGAAACTCAGGTACCCAGAACTTAACTGACCTTCTGTGGTTTCTTTAAAATAGACGATGTGACACTGGGGCAAGAGAAGGACTTAAGCCATCTCTCCAGAAGTCTACCAGCTACTTTTTCTACAGTTTCCAATAATTTTTAACATAAAAGAAACTGAAGGACTCTAGAAAAGGAATCCAAGAACAGCTGTTGTGCTTTTAAAGAAGCAATCCCCTCCTGCTTAGGGTCTCCCTATAAACTACACTGACCCTCTTTCATATTATAATATAAAATATTTTAAAATACCCATATTGACATCTAGTTATTAATCTTCACCTTTGCTATGCGCTACTTTTTTAGCATTCTTCTGCTTGCACCAGCTTGAGTCTTCTCATATAAACAGCCTGAAATGTATGAATTATTCTTACTCTTATTTAAAATCTGTCAAATCTTTGGATGGACACCGTAGTGTGTTTGCACTGGTTTATGAAAAATTTAACGGACACTACCACTAATTCTCAGCATGCCAAACTGTTATTTTTAATAAATACACATTCGAGAACTGTCATTTTTTTCCCAGTCATTTCCTCAGTTAATAAAACAGCACCCTGTAGATTCATTTCTTTAATGATCCAAAACACAACTTGGAGACACGTTATTTGTTATTCATCTACAACTACACTTAATGTCATCCTCGTGGCACAAATGTAACAAGACTGAGTTGTGAAAACATTAGCAATATTTCAACTGACTGGCTCACTAAATCATGAATAACACAGCTAATGCACAAGGTCATTCACTAACAAAATCTATTTGCTGTGCCTCAGAATAAAATGAAAATATTTATTACCAAGAGTGCCACTAGTAACAGGAGTCACAATAAAGCTTTCAGGTGAGAGTGAATAGGGACGATGTTAACTTGCCCACTGTTTCTCACAAGAGTTTTTCAGATTTCTGCTTTAATGAAAATTCTGAAGGCTATTTGACTACTTTTAAAAGAATTTCTGGAAAATCATCAAGAAGTAGAAGAATCAGTGAAGCCTCCTTATAGTTCAGAAACAGAGGCCCAATATTTTTTTAAAGAATATAAACTTTAATCAAGTAATAAAAAACCATTATGTTTATCCTTGGATGGGTGGAGTGCAAAATAAGGAATACAAATCCTTGCCTACAGAGATAATTGGGTCCTAAATGCATTTACAGAATTTGCGTGTGCCTGTGTCTGTGGGTTTGCAGATTTGATGGGAAAGAGGAGTAGGACTTAACAAGAAAAATCTGAGTGTGTAAAGAAGGATGGCTACTTTGCAGATTCTGGTAGTAGGAAAAATATTATGATTATTACAACCTCACCTACAAATGCTTTTAACGGCCAGGACCACTGTGGCAAAGGCACTGTGCAAACATACAGCTAAAAGGTGGTTCCTGTGTGAAAGAGGTTATGTCTACCAAATGAGTGGAGACAGTAACTGGCTACAGAGAGGAGTACAGATAATAAGGAGTTGGTATTAGGCAACAGAACAGCAGAATGCCAAAGCTGTATCCATCCACACAACATTCTTTCTCTTATTTTTTTGGCATAGGAAGTGATGTGATCAGCTAAGCCTTATAAATCCTTTAAAAGCTGCAGCACTTTCACCATTTCACTGTTAGAAGAAGAGACTTATTGGCAGGATTTAAAGTAAGGAGAAATGGCAGGAAAGGACACTCTGATCAGCTCTCCCCAGAAGTGCTGGAAGCAAAGGCAAAGCTTTCCTTTTCTGTAAATGGTGTGACAGAGAGGTCTCTCCTTTGCAGAAGGCTTAACCCAGTGCCTATTGGCATGAGTTTCTGCTGGCACCATCCCTCCACTAACAGCACTATGAAAATATTTTTTAGGACATTTACACTTCGAAGTGTAAGAAAGGTTACCTGGCCTGTCCCACTCCCCGTGGTGCCAGTTCCCTCTGAGTAGGTTATAAATCCAATTATAAACCTCTCATTGAGCAAAACATTTTTCTGTATTTCAGATCTCTGTGCATTTTGTGGGAGAATCGTACATCCCAAAAGAAAAGTATTTTGCTGGTAAAAGCGTTCACTGTCCATAAAAATGCCAGCTACACACTCTTGTGAACAGCACCTTATCCCTTATTTTTGCAAAATGTGCATAATTTGCAAAAAATCTGCTGTTTAAACCAGTTGAGCCTACCTGGTAAATTCTGACTGATGTCATTTAGAGGGTGATCACAGGAGCAGTTCCACCAGCAGACACAAGACAGCAGCAACCTCTGTCAAGGGTATGATAACCTCTTTCATTGGCACTGATGCATTCAAAAGAGGACATTGGTCCACAGCCTTTATAAGACTGTCAGACTTGTATGGATTATGCAATTTAACACATAGAAATCATTACTGCATACAATTTTCGATAAATGTAAATGAAATGCCTATCCACTTTATGCATACATGGGCATAGGTCACTATTAGAGTGCCAGCAATTTCAAGCAATTTCTGCATGCTATTTTCTGAAAAAATTAGCACAATAGCTTCCTTATAGAGTGAAAATCTATGGGAGAGTTAAAAGCTCTGTGAAATGTTTTCTGACTTCTCCCAGACTGCTGTGTTTGTCAGGCAGACACACTCCTACCAAAACAGGCTGCAAAGTACCCACCCCTAAGGCAATGAAATAATCCTTGCAGTGCTCTCCCCTCCCCTTCAGTGTGGCCATAGCACAGGCTTGTTTCCAGGGTTTTCCCTTCATGGAAATATATGGAAACTAGCCTTAAAAGAAATATTTGCTACTGAAAAAGGAAAGGTGGCTATTACAAGGGCAGTACAGATAATGACTTCCTCAGGAAATAATTTTGTGAGAAAGTGGTTTGCATATTTCCTGACCCTCTTGCTTTTGTAGACTGCTGGATCCGTGACTGATTTCTAAAGGAGGGGATGCTCTTGTGAAAGCATTTTAAAATTCCTTTCTATATATATATATATCATACATTAGAGCCTGTACTTTACAAATACCTACATTAATCTACACATTCACCCATAACATGCATGTCTCAATATAAGATACAAACATATAGCTTATTCCACCCACTAATCTTAAAAAATGAATACAGAACACTAGTATAAACATAAATTAAGTATGAAGTATACATCTCCACCAATCAAGATTAATGTATATTATTATCCCTTGACCCCTTCTTAATGTTCCATTTTACCATGTTTTTAAAATATTTATACCATACAGGGTGTTAAATTATAGCAATTAAGACCATAGTATGGTTTTATTAATATTTCATCAAGAATGTTTCATAATTGGAATTTCCCTGGTGCCCTTCTGTTGCTTTGCTGAACACTGTGGGGATGAAGGGCATTTCTGTCTTGTTCTTCTTCATCTTTGCAGAACTTTAGCAGCATTTTGCTTTATTTAGCCAGATGCACTGTTTTGCAGCTACTGTTTTTTTGCTAGTGGCTGGCTCATGTAATGGTTTGAGGTTTGTTATTGCCAGTTGTGAGTCTCCAGCAAAACAAAGAAAACCAGAGACAGTCTGGAGAAGGGGCACTAAAGGGACTGGAACGTGAATTCAAGGAAAGGCTGAGACCAATGGGTTTGTGTATGGCTTGGGAAGAGAAGGCTAAATGGAATTTACCTGCTGCTGACTGCTACTTGGGCAGGATTATAAAAAAGATGGAGCTGGACTTTTGAATAGACTCATATCAAAAGGACTTGAGCAAAATTCCTACAAAGGAAAGTCTGGTTGGACAGAAGGAGAAAACTATTCTTTTAGTGATTAAGTGATGACTGAGCATTGGGACAGGCTGCCCTGAGAGGCTGTAGAATTCATTGACATTTCCACAATTCAAGTGGAGCCGGGCCTCAAGAAGACAGATTTCAAACTGGTCCCTTCCGACTTAAATTTTTCTGTGATTATAAATACATGTATAACACCTGTAAAGAGTGGTTCTTCACAAGAAACTGTATAATTCCATCCTGACATTTCTGAGGTGCTGATAAACCCTTCCTTGAGGTAGGTTCTGCATCTTTTTATGAGGAAAGGCTGCTGTCCTCAAAAGTACCGTCATCTCATCAGACCTGGGATCAGCAAAGCGTTTTTATTTCTGGATCAGTTTGTTCTTATGCAGCCAAGCACTTTAAGACATGTTCAGCTGATGAATCATGACCCAAAAGCACTGAAGTGAAGAAGATAAACAGAAAAATTTGGGAAAATGCAAAACCAACTAACTTTTGGGGTTTATTGCTTAGATTTTGTGGCACACAAATCTTCAGGGTCATCTCAACAGAGCTGAACTACGTTATGACAGCAAAACTGGAGACACTGAAAAGATTAAAAATCAGAACCTTATATGAATAATGAAAAAATAAAGGGAAAGGTTTTCTTAGAGAAAAGAAAGATCTCTTCTTGAAGCAGTGTAATGTCACTCCATAAATGGCACATAGTTTAAAAGACACAAGTGAGTTTTACATGAGCCAAAGTACAAGACAGACACCAAGGAAGAGGAGGAAGAGAGATGGACCCATGGAAACATGGAGGGATGGGGGTAATGAAAAAACTACCCAGGACTTCAGATTAGATTTGGCTACTCCCTACATTTTGCAATCTGTAATTCAAAGGTGGTTTCATAATACAGTTTTAGATACCTGAAAATCAGCCATTTAATAAAAGTTTCTTGCCTAGTTCCCTCATAGCTGACAGAGAGGCACTTCCAGAATGTCAATAGCAATAGAATGACACCATCCATTTGATGTGCATTTATGACACCCTATAACCAGTTGGGAGGTTGCAGCAAAGACTCCAGGTACTGATTTTCATGATACAGAAATAGGTAGGTGATCTTTCAAAGAAGGGGGAAAACCAAATTAATGGGTAAAAAATCAAGATGGAAAGAAGAGGATGTCTCTGATGAACAGAGTCTTTGTCACCCAGATTATAACGTGAACGGTAAAATTTTGCAGCGGTCGTAACCCACAGTTATGGGAGTACAGTTTAAAACTCAAAAGTAATTTTGGGTTTTCTTCTAAAAAAAAATCACTTTTTTTTCTCTGTCCACATATTTTATTATTTTATACATTCTAGAATATAACATAATAGTGAGTAACATAGAGGGGTAAGACTGACTTATAAAAATTCAAAGTAAGAGAATAGAAGAATTAAAATGACAATTGTAAAATATTTCATTACTTTTAAAATGTCAGGAGTGGTTTTTACTAAGTATAGACTACAGCATCTTTCTTGTTTTCTGATTCATTAAATTGCTTTTTTGTACTGCAGTTATGTTGTATTAAATACTTGAATATATGAATCATTTTATTCAGTATTCACAGCCTGCTTTCAAAATAATGGAATGTTGAAGTTTTTTGTATTTCCTTTTGGAAAAAAAAAAAATCAGAATTATGTGTACTATAAGAGTCAATTGTGAGTAATTTCTGATAAGACATGCAAAAACCTTCTTACTCCATAAAATTTGCTGAACAGACAAAATACCAGGAGGAACGAGTGCCATCAGGGTTGTCCTGAAAGGACTTGGTTGTCCTGGGAATTCCTATAAATGGAGGAACCATCAAAAGAGCAGTTCTCTATATTACATTGTCACATGGCAGGAAGAGCTGATGCTCCTTCAGGTAACATTGTGCCAAATATAAAAAAATGAGTGATTTCAAGCAATTAGTTTCGTCAAAGATTGAATGAGAAGCTGAATGTCCTTCTGCCTTACAAGAGGAGCTAGGAAGGAGGAAGAAGGCTTGTTTTTCACGTGTAAGATGGGTGAGGAAATGAATGCAGATAATTAACAGGTTGCTACATATCTTGCTTTTGATGGCCAATGTAATTAGATGTTCTGCACTTTTGTGTCTGGAAAATTCCTTGGGTCAAGTTAGGAATGCAATTCCTACAAAAACTCCTCTATAACAGATAAAAGTGCTAAGGTCCTGTAAAATAGAGATATATGTAGAATGTAATTATATGTAGAGTGTATGTGTTTTGTTTGTATGATGTATGGTGCTGGAATAGGACTTGCATATATTTGAATATTCATTAGATCTTCAATATCTTGTGAAACAGAATGCAATAAAGAATGGACTAGAAACAGAGATAAGAGGGAGAAGATGCATCTCTTTCATTTTCCTAATTTCACATTGTACAATGATCTACCCATCTATTTGCTTATTTAAAAATATCAACAAAATGTTTGATATTATAAATAACATCAAATAACAGACATTAATAACACATTATAATCTTGCATTGAATTACAATCTTTAAATTAAATCTGAATATATTAATACTTAAATAATAATTAATAAAAATTAACTTTTAAATATAGCACTGTATTACTTGGTGGGAATTATATTACTAGTTAAAATACTTCAAAGACATAAACCTAATTTGATCTAAATCAAATTACAGGCTCTGCTGACAATTGATTAAAAAGAATCAAAAAATACCACTTATTTGGTAATTGTAGCATATAAATACAATTTTATTATCATATGCATCATAGTATGGCATCTACCTTGTTCTTTTAAACTATCATACTATTACTTGTGCAGTTTTACTATGCACCCAAAATACACTGTGCCACGTTTTAAACTTATTTCAACAGCAGTAGTGTTAAAGGAAAATAGCAATTTTATAAAGCCTAATATATCTGAAGGGGAAAGCACTCAGAGTATCTAAGTATGTTTTCCATGCACAGTTTGAACTCCAGTTGTTCAAAGTGAAGTGTCGCCTTTGGTGTGGAACATGAAGTACTTGGGATAGAAGAGCAGAGCGGCATCAAAGGAGGACCCACCATCTGATGCCACAGAATGCACATATTGATTTCATATTTTGAAAGGCTTCCTTTACCTTGAATATTTAGCAGATCCAATGAAAGTCTGAACTGACCCCAATGAATTTAAATCCTGCTTTAACTAAAATATAGTATTTGAGAAGGACATTCAAGTTATTCTATTATTCGGTTTGCTATCAGCAAACAGAGTAGTAATTCAGATATATGACACATTGGGCTTTTGGACCAGAGAGATTACAAAAACTAGAAATATTATTTGTATTTACAATTGTCAATAGACTGTGAAGAAGAAACTAGTTTGAATTATCTTTTATAAAGTAGGCAGAGGTTGCTTTTTTAACATCAATTAAGTTAAAATACTTAAATAACCTGTTTTTCCTACCACTTAATATTATACAACATGTTTTCAGTCACAAAGCAATCAAATTGACTAATGGATTTAACTTTGGCATTAGGTCTTTTTCACACTTGCAGTTTTTAATTTTATTCACTGTTTGGTTTAATTACTAATTAATATTGACTTTCAAAGGGCCATGATCATTATTTTACTTGTGGCAAAATCAAGATACTCTTGTCATACTCAAGGTGCTGATCCCATTTTAAACCTGGAAGCTAGATGATAGCACATGTGAAGATGCTCCCAGTATGGGAGGGAACATTGCACATATGTCAAAGAAATTTTTTTTGAGAACCAGAGAAAGTAGTTTTATGAAAAGTGAAAATAAAACAAGTAGATAACTATCTTTTCCTTCCATTATTAGCTTTTGCTTCAAATATGTTTTAAAATACATGTTTCTAATTAACACTGTATTTGCCACTGTTCGTATATTTAGCGTCTGATCTGCAGACAGCCAAGCTTCCTGGCAAAGTCCAGAGCACATACTTGAGGGAGCCTAAGATGTTGCTAATAAAAGTTGCAGCTGGTATTCCTTTCACAGAAATTACCACTGTAGAGCAGAATACGTGTTTGTGTGTGGGCTGCCAAGGTGAAATGCTGCATCTTGGCAGGCTCTGCCCTCCCTGGGCCTGGCAGTGATAGGGGACGGCTGGACATGCCCCAATCTGTTGAGCTGCCATGGCAATGATAGCCCTTGGCAAAATGAATGAGTAGGAGCCCTACATAACATTTCCCATTTTGCAGCTAAAGCTATCAGAGCATGTCTGCCTCAGTCCCATAGCTGAAGCCATCCCTGTGCATCCCTGCATCTAAATACAGCCCAATTAATCTCACTTTATTAAGAATTCAACTCTGAAAAAAGCACATTTTCCCTACTGAGCTTGCATTTCTCTCCTGTTTTGCAGGTTTTTTTGACCACTCATGAGCTAGGCATAGTGCTGGTTTCTTGATTGATGAGAGCAAAAGTGTCTGAACAATTTTTTTTGGTTGTAATCGTAGCATAAAATATAAATACAAATTCATATGAAATTCTTTTATATGTTTGTAAGTTGTCTCCAACAGTTTGGTCTTATGCCTTTGTTAGACTTAATTTGAAGAATAGTTTTCTGTGCATAATTCTTAGGTCATAATTCAGAAGTTCATCCAGGACTGAAACTTGGTGTGAGGTCCTAACTTCCTCACTGATTTCACTGCTGTGCTCCATATGGGTGCTGTCAAATGGGAACCATATCCTGTGGATTTTATAGGGTCACATTTTCACAGACGGTCAGTTTGATTCACTCAAAATATAACTGCTGTGCATCAGTTTCACTTAGACATAAAAGCCATATCAAGCTGCTTCTGTTTTGTGATTGGAAAGTGATTGCATAATATGGACACATCCCCTTTATACAGTAATGTGTCAGTAAGACTTTGTCTTCCATATAAGACAGAAAAGTTGTGAAACAGTGAGATAAAAGTGATGTGCATGATTCCACCAAGCAGCCTACTGCCGTAAACAGAATCCCTCAGTGTCCTGTCAGCAGTGAACAACTATAATATTTTTAAAAATACTCATAATTTAATGTGTCCACCCTAGCCTGGAATCTGTAGTCAAGCACTACCATGGAGGGGTTCAAGATAAAAAGAAATAAGTGAAAGTAAAATAAAATAAAATTACAGAGCTAAATAAATCAGCTGGGCTAGCTTCCTTTTTTCCAAAGAAAGGTAAGGAAATTTCTTCTGGGAAAAGATGAAAACCACCTTCAGGAAAACAGCAGCAATCAGTGCACAACAAAAAAATTATAGATTAACTCAAATGTTCTGTATTATAAATACATCTAACAATTCATTGGACTTGTTACTTTGGGCCCATTTAAAAATGAGCTGATAAAGCAACATTATTTCTTAGACTGATAACCAGCTTACTGGATTTCAGAGAGGTCAGAGGCTTCCTTGTTTATTTAGCTGAGTAGTCTTTTAGCTCTCTGATCTCCTCAGTCTGTTGTTATTATTACTCTTCCTTGAGTTCTGCTTTTCAAATACCTTGTCTCCAGCTCACTTTGCATTTCCTATTCAGCAATTTAACCCTACAGACAGTTTATAAAACAAGATAAAAATCCATAAATTAGGCATCCATGGGTGCCTGTGCCCTATATCTTTGTCAAGGATGATCACAATCAAACACTTGTTTCTCGAGACAGCCTGTCAGTGAGCACAATTACAGGTTTTCAACTTGCCCTGCCATAGCATAAGGCAGAAGGCTGTTGTAGCAAGAGAAATAGCTTCATACCATTCCTCACCTGTCTCTTTTCTGTCTATCTTCTTATTTCCATTTATTTTCTTTACAGATTGTCATTAATACTCTTTTGAGAAAGTAAAACTTTATTAAATATGCCATATTATATGCTTCTATTTCTTTATGGGTATGGTTATTTCAAAGACAGTTTAAAAAACTGGAGTGTGATGCAAAGAGAGCTAAGCTGGGGGTAACCCAGGGAGTTTGGCAGCTCTGCCATGTCACCACAGCAGCGTGGAGGCCAATGCGAGGTACTGGTCCAAGGTGGCACAGCTAAACTGTGAGCTGTGAGCAGCACCCCCAGTAGCGTAAACCCTTTGAAATCCTGACATCCTTGGGATCCTTTATTTCTTAGTCTGAAGGAAAAATCCTGACATGATAGTGTTTAGTGCAGAAATTTCACCATGGACTTCACTGAAATCAAAACCTGCAAAATACATGAGTGAGTTTTTTTGTTTTGTTGTTATGTTTTGTTTTGTTTTGTTTTTTCAGGAAGACATGCTAAGGACTGACAAGGTGACTCACAACTCTGACTCCTGGCCTTTGGACAGTAGGAATAGTGTATTCAGAAATATCTTTCCTGTGAGTAGTGAGAGTTTTTGCATTAATTGCATTTTGCATTAATGGACTATTCATCATCTGAAACAGGGCCTATAACCACAAACTCCAAATTGTGCTCTATTGAGCAAGGAAAGAGGACAATGATATAATAAAAGCCTCTTGTGGTTTAGGAATGGTACTTCCCAATTTAGTCCTCCCACTAAAACCACGCTGCCACCTGCTTGCTCCCTTCCCTCCCCCTGCCCCTTCCTCCTGTGGCGGGATGGAGGGGAAAATTTGAGACACAAAAGGTAAAGATCATAGGTTGAGATAAGAACAATTTACTGGAAACAGCAATGAGGTAAGAAAAAATGAACAGTAACAGCAACAATACTAATTACAAAAGGGTATGAAACAGAGAGAAAGAGAATCACATGAAAAATTCTCAACATGGAGCTCAACTGGACCCAGTTGCAGCCACACCACCCTGACAGCTCTGAGAGAAAATGAATACATATTTACAACATACATCCTAAGGTGAGCCTTGGTACATTGTCATAAGGAAAAAATAGGATAAAGCTGCATTGAATTTTTTGTCTTTTCCTTTTTAACTACTCTAGGAACCATGAAATATTAGGAAACTCTGCCATGGTCTGAGGGCTTTCCTATGCCTCAGAGCCTCCTCCAGGACAGTTCCATCTTGGAGCACTACCTGGAGTACCCACATCACATCATACTTTGCTCCTGTCCCTGACATGTCTCTCTCATCACCTTCACCCTTATATGCTCCCTAAGGAACCCTCACTGGCAAGGCTTGAAGTCTCCTGTCAGAGTCACTGTGCCAAGAGTCTCTAGGTACATCTGCATTTTTAAGACCCCTTTACTTCTCTCTGTGCATGCAGCAAAGAATTCAACATTCCAGTAAGTCTCCCACCTTTATTTTCTCTCTTTTTCTTAAAGGAAGCAGATTTGTTACCTCAAATGTGAGCAAGCATCAGGACTGCCTGACAATGCGCTGGCACAGTAGTACATCTCAGTCATGAATTCCAGTGCTGGCTCCTGGCTGTCACATTTTCTGCTTTTCTAGCAAATATTGCCAGTTGCACAAATGTTATTCCACTCATAACAGGCCTTCAGGCAGATTACAAACCATTAATTAATTCCCTTTGATTCCAACAATTCAGGCAAGTTTTCACCTTTGTACTAATATACTCATTGAGACTGAAATGTCTGAACTTAAATTCATGGATGCTACAGGAGATCATGTCAAAAGTCTTGTTTAGGTCAAAGTAGATAACTGTTCTCTGCTCATCCACAGAGCTTGTCATTTCATTGCAGAAGGCAATGAGGTTGGTCAGATGCGGTTAGCCCTTGATTAATTCATGCTGGCTAGTCCCAGTCATCATCTTGTCCTTCATGTGCCCAGTAATAGCTTTCAAGAGAACACACTCCATAATTTTCTCAGGGATCAAAGTGAAGCTGACCAGCCTCTAGTTTCCTGGAGAATTCCTTCTTACTTTTTCTGAAGATATGTGCAAGCCTGGCTTTTCTGCAGCCTTAAACCCCAGTTTTGACAATTTTCAAAGAAGCTAGAGTGGCCTCTATGTGATATCAGCTTCCTTTGTGAACATCCTTGTATGCATCTGTCTTGACCATGGACTTTCCTGTGTCAAGATTTCTTAAGAGATCTTTGACTCAACTGTTCTTTACTATCACAGACTGCAGTTCCTCTCCTTGAAAACTCTCACTGCGTATATTGGCTTGGGAGACCTTTTTTTGCTGCAAGCCACAAAGACTGTTCTGCCTATTCGGCATTTGCCTGTTTTTATCACTTGCCCTATTCAGAAGTGGGCCCATGTTTTCCTCTTTTTTTTTCCTTTTACTTATAATACAGTGGTGGAAGCTTTCTTATTAGACTGTCCTTCCTGTATACAACCTTTTAGCACTGGAACTCAGCCCTTACTTCAAAAGCCAGTTTCCTGGTACATCTCATTTTCCAGAGTACCAGGAAAGATCATTCTTGTGCTTTCTGTCCCTAGATACCTGCCAACTCTCCTGGCCTGTTTTTTCCTTTAGAGTTGCTCCTCACAAGATCTTGCCTACCAGTTTCTGGAAAAGCCAAAGCCTAATCTCCTGAAGTTTAGGGCCTGGTACTTTTCTTCCTCATTCCTCTCAGAATCTTGAACTTCCTTATGGTCACTAGTTAGTAAGTAAGTAAGTAAGTGGCCAGTCTTCGCGAACGAAGATCTGGGAAAGGTGTTTTTACCTTTCAAGCCTGCGCAATGGATT
>JAWWLV010000088.1:8639805-8681878 GCA_035041135.1 Platyrinchus mystaceus
AGTGACCTTCTCTTAGATGGATGGCCTTAGGGGCTGACGAGCTCCATCTACCTGGGGGATTATCCCTGAAGCAGGACTGGGATTCGAACCTGCGGCCTTGGCGCTGAGAGACCAGCATCTTAACCGCTAGACCACCAGGGGTCCCCACACTAGTTAGTATATGTTTAATAAAATTACATATATTGATATGAGCACAGAAAAGTGATTTAAGTCATTCTAATGGATTTCTACTTTTTCTTCTACATTAAAAGTGTGTTTGGAGTGCATTCAGGGAATCCTGAGCTTAGGAAGAACCATGAGGTTCTAGCATCAGGTTCCCTGTGTAACTTACCTACATTGTACCAGGGTACTGGTCTGGGACAGTCTCCTGTTGCCTTAAAACACCCTGTTTGTGAACATATTCCTTAAGTCTGACTGCACTCCCTCTTTGGTTCAATGTTCTGGCTCATTAATTGCAGTAGTGCATACCTTGGCACCACATGGTGTCATTTACCATTTCTGCAAGGTGTTTGCTTTTAAATCATAGCAGCTGCACAGCTATAAATTAATTAAATGTGAGACAGGAGAGAACCAAATCAATGAAACACAATGCTATCAAGACTAGGGGTGTCTACACTTTGGAAAAGCTGTTTCTTCCTGGTGAGGCTAAATCCATCCAGAACTGCACGCTGTTTCACTGCTTCACAGCATTTTTCCATCTTGCCTTTCTAAATAGCTTTAAATAAATTTTTGTAGTTATATTTGGGGTATCATGTACTTCATTCTTTCTAACTCAGAGGTGAATCCTCTTGTGAGGATTTTAAGACTTTTTTTTTACATGCAGCATCCTCTAAATTAATCCAGGCAAATGACCCAAAGAAAGCAAAGGCAACAACGTCTGAGGCCTCAGAGATCTTGTGGTCTTACAGCTTTATATCATCTCACAGCATTTCAAAGCCTTCAAACAAATATTCAGTCTGTCTGAAAAATCACTCGGTTTTCAGGAACCAAAGCTCCAGGGTGTTTGATCTCAACTCTTTAAGTCTTTCCCTAATCTTAAAGGCTTTAGATTCAGTAACTCCTTCTCTGTTGATAGACCTTATTACTAGAACATGCAGGGTCAGAATCTGAGATGACTTTTTCTCATTTTGAATAACTCTATCTGCTTATTTATTTATTACAACTACTAATTTTTTTTCTTCTGAGGACATCAAGGAACTGCAAAAGTATTACTCCTTTGGTCTTTCGTTACTTGAAGCTTGCCAAGAGGTCATTAAAGTATTTCAAATAAATAAATGTATCATTAAAATTATCAACATGTGACCCTTGATGTACTAGCAGTTCCCATAGCCTTTTCATTAGACGGGAATAAACACTTTGAGAACTGTTGTACAACGAGCTGCTCGCAAAACAAGGTAAATGACCTTAAAACGAATATTTTTATTTATTTTTAATTAAAAAAGAGCCTGTAAAATAAACAGGTGGGAATTCTGTGTATCTCCAGAATGGAAAGCATTGATAGTTCTGGAGGAAACTATATGGACCCCTCCCTACGGATCAAGCAGGGATTTGTTCCATGCTTATCTTCTGCTTTTCCTTTACTTTGTAAACACCAGTCCCCTTTAGAACTTGTTTCTACCCCACAGTCCTCCTTGCTGATGAATCTGTTCCTCAGTGGATGAGCTGGGGGTGGGGAAGAAGCAAAAGGTCCAATTTCAAGCTGCAAATGAAGGTTGCACGAGGTAAGTTTGGGAAAGGAGAACCTTTGCTAGTGATTTGAAAGATATAAAAAGAGGAATTTTCTAAGGAAGTCCACAGACATTTCTATACATTCCTGGGGTGGAATTCAGGTAATAAGTATTAAGATAAGTTCAAGAAAAAAACCCCTAAAAAAACCCCTAGGGTTTTTTAGGGTTTAAAAAACCCTAAAACCCTAAAGGTGAGATCTGTCAGATTGTGAAAAAGTCTCCTGCTGGAAGTAGGGAGAGCAGAATGTTATATTATTCAAATACTTCACATGGAATCATATTTACATGGTCAACAGCAAGCATTTCCATTAAAAATATTGCTGCTATATGTGTGTGTTGAGCACTCTACATTTAGAAAAGCAAAAGTTAATATTCACTTTATCACCTGTCCTATGTTTCTTGTTATTATTTTCTTACTGTTAGGAACAGTTAATTGCTTTTTCTTTTCATTTGGGATATTTTTTATTATTTTTTTTCTTTTTATTTTGTACAGGTGGAAAAGAGAAGAACAGGAAAATGCAGAGCATTTATAATGTTGTAGAGCTTTGGAGATTTTTTTTTTCCCTCAGAGAGTAAAGATCAGAATGAAATTGTCTTCAGCAATTTGAATGTTTTATTTTTCCTGAATGGAAGAATACCTGAAGTGCTGAGGTTTAATTTGGTGCAGGATATGCAATGTTACATTGCCTGGAATGTATTTCTCAAGGAACTATTCTCCTCTTATGGCAGATGTGAGGACACTAATGACAACAGAAATTACACATTTGCCATAGGATCCTGAAGGATGGTTCTTGCCCTGGTATGGCCATTTTGCTACACTGGTATTTCAAACACTCCATATCCTTTTCTAACCACAAGGATATGCCATAAAAACAATTTTTACTCAACAAAAAGATATTTATCACTGTTGCATACAAATGCCTACACTTTGGTAGCATAATTCCTAAGGGGAAAAATGCTTATATGAGCTCAGGTCAGCCCTGCCAGCCCAGCTCCTCAGGGCTGCTCAAGGGCCCCAGCAGTGGGGTGGTGGTAGCTGGTAACCCAGATGACTTCTCATAGCAAATTTGGCAGCAAGCAGAGATATGTGAGGTATCTTTGAGCAGGCTACACTGTGTAGCAGAACCATTTAACCTGGCACTTTGCCTGGCTAATTAGTCCTGCAGAGAAAACGGGCGAATCAGTTCATAACACCGTAATGTAACCAACTTGTTTCTTGAACCTGAACTGTCTCACTTAAATGCTATCTTAGGCTTCTGTTCAGGGTGTGTCAATTGTGAGCTATTATTTAGTGATGTATCCAAAGTAATCAGCACACAGACGAGGAAAGGAGATAATGGGAATGCACAGAAAGAAGTGAAAAACTAATTTTCTGTTGCGTTTAGTCTCTCAAAAATGTCATTCTCTCTGAATAGATTCCTCTTGGCAGGACAACCTTATTTTCAAGTCTTAGGGTTATATGAAGGCAAAGTAGTGCAATAAGTTCTATGAATATATATCATAGGCATGTAAATTATTTATCCCAGAAAACCACTAGAGCTATTTTGAAAATAACCATGGGTCATATATTTTCAGGTACATGACTCTGGTCTTAGCACCACTGATAGTTTTTCTAGGCTTATAACGTTGCATTTTTCAAATTTACACAGAAAGCTGGCCAACAAATAGAGAGGAATGTTGTAGAAATGGAATAAAAGTCAGAAATCTCTTTTAGTTAATTCACCTTCTATCAAGGTGACTTAATCGTATTATACGAGAATAGGCTGGACATAAATGATTTTGAAATCACAGTGAGGCAAATAAAGAACACATATTTCCACTTTAAAGTTAAAAAATACAGTTATAATGTGAATGTTATCTGTAGTTCTAAAATTATAGAAGGGAAGAGGCACTAAAAGTGTATTTCTAGGACATAAACTTAGCTATTTAAAATGCTGTGTGATACACATGAAATTGGAGATAGCTGCAAATGGTAAAGTTGTCCTGCTCTGATCTTATATTATATTATCCCATAAATTCTTTGCTTTCCATATGTGGTTGCCATGATCACTATTTATTCCTTCCAAAAAAAGTGCTGGAACTTGTAAGATTCTTTTATTTAACTTAATGTTTGATTCATAGTCACAGAAAATCATCAACTCGGAACACTGGGTTGCTGAGAACTTTGTAAGAAAAAGGTGACTCACCATATGAAAAAATTATTATTTCTTTCTGTTCCTTTTGGTATCTGTTCATTATTTTAGAAATCCCTCTAGTCTGTTAACTTGTCTACATTTTTTAGTTATGTGGATGAAACATATCTTGCACAGATCAAGTCCTAAATGCTTTCATAACTTTACTGCTGCTACTTCACCTCAAAATGCAACAAATTGCTTGTAACAGTATTTAATCTGTTCACAGTCTTTAACTCTTCAAAGAATGTTCTAGTATCAAAATATCAAAGCTATGGATCTCTAAATTCTTCCACAAAGATAAGGCTCTACACCTCAAACATTACTTTCACTTCCTAGCAGTAGCATGAGTGCACACTTACTAGTACCAATGTGTTGTGCTTCTCAAACTCCGATGAAGATGCAAATGCCAAGAAAACTGGCTCATCAGAGATTAGGGCTTTTCATGGATCACTTTTGATTCAAGCTCCTGCATGAGTTATGCTTGACACTACCCTGGCCCTGAGCAGAGGATGCACGGAGCAGCAGCAGAAGAAATCTTGCAGTGATCAAGGCAAGCACATTAATGTCCTAATTGCAAGTTTCATTCCAAGGAGCTGGACATAAAGAGACCACATGTGAAGACTGGCCTTAACTAATAATTATGGCGACGTTTTAGACTCACATGTTCTCTACTGACTTTCACTCCTTTCTTAGAGAAAAGATATTGTCACCACCATTTCTATTCCATTTAGATCCAACACCCTGTTGTGCCAAGTTATGCAAAGACAAAAAAAAAATCCCTAACTAGAAAAGATGCACTGTGGATTCATGATAAATCACTGTTCGAAAGTTGGATGTTCAAGGCCACACTTTATCTGTATAAAGACAGATGTAGACCTAGAAGGAAAAGCTCTGAAATATCCTGGACACCTGTCAGAAAATAAGACAAACAGAGGTATCTACCTCTCTGTACTGAGTACAAGTGTATGTAAAGTGACTAACTCAGACTTACTTGTCTAACTTTTGATGTGTAGATTACAGCAGATAAATGCACTCTATACTGTGAAAGAAAAAAGTGACTTAGAAGAATGGAGCAGAGTACAATCAAATATATGCATCATCACTTTTTATTACTATAAAAGAAGAATTGTAAACACCATCTATATTCATCTGTCCCCAACCTGCCCACAGGTAAGTGATTTATGTTGACACATATTATGAGACAAGATTTGTAAAAGAAGGCAACAGCTTTAATTCAATAACTTATATAGTGTATTTGTTTTTTTCCAGCTATAAAAGCGGGTCCAAAAATAGTATTTTCATCATTAAAATCTTTCCTTCTCTCATATCTTAAGGATCAGAACTGTAAGAATATTATCACACTGAGGAGATGTGTGATGGCAGAAAAGTCATTTGAAGAAGAAAATATTGTTTATCAGGGCAGTTCTAGGAGCCCCAAGTCTCAATTTAGCTAAGGAAAAGAGTTATTATTTTTATAAAAAAATAGAAAATTATAAAATTAGAGTCATTACATAATGTACTTATTCCAATAACAGGTCAGGATAAACACTGATTATACAACCCTATGAGGCTGATTTGCATTCTAGCACATGCACACAGTAAATTAGAGATAGGGGTGCTACCAAACACAAACTCCTCAGAGGAATCATTGCATTTGCTGGTCCTCATCAAGTATTCAATCAGTGCAGAGTTCAAATCGAGCCAAGTCTTAACACAAAAATATATTGCAAGTCCATTACAGAAACGGCTCAAGCGAAGGTTGACCTCTGGGAGTTGCACCTCTAGTCATCATGGCAATCTCAGCTGGAATCAGAGTTAACCAGACAAATCATAACATCCACTCTGAATAGTCATGCACCACTTCCCTATCTCTGCGATCAACTGAGCAATCCCTTCTGTGTTCCTTCCTATGGGACAAGCAAAAAAATGCACTTCTGCATGCCCTTGTAACAACCTGCATTTGTTAGAACTGGAGAGTCCAATAAGCTTCAGTGAAGATGAAAAAGCCAATAAAAATACTGATTAAAGTGAAAGAAATGGCTTTGCCAGTAGAGCACACTAGAGAACCAGCACTTCAGTTCTTGTGTGCTGATTGCCACATGTCTGATAGGATCGTGCTTCATCATTGGCTTCTTTATTGCAAAACCATAGGAAAGGATAAGAGAAAACAGCTGGGACTATGGTAAGAAATCTAATATGTAAGAAAAGCTGGAGCACAAAATCAAAAATAGTGACATTCAGAACAAACTCTCTGAAGCTGCTTTAAAGGGAAGGTACTGGGATGTGGGCTTTTTTGAATCCCAGTGGAAACTGAAAAGAAGACAGAGGATTAATTCGTTTGAGAACAGAAGGATGCTTATGGAAAATGGAGAGGACAGCAAAAAGCTCCTTCAGCATTTCCTGGAGAGGAAGTAAAGTTAGGAGCCTGGAATAGCAGTGATCAGTGATGGTGTGGAAATTGCTTACAGGGACCAGAAGTGGCAGTGGTGGCTGTGCTCTGCTGGTTGCTGGTGGCCCATGGGACATCTCCATTGCCAACACCTGGCTGCCATGTGCCTCTTTTCCAGTGGCTTGCACCAGTGGTGCTGAGGAAAATCACTTTCTGTGCTCTCCAAAGAGTTATACATTTTTATGCTTCATCCCCTGACTTCACATCCTAGGGATGAAAACCCCCACAGAACACAAAAGCAGAAAAATGTGAAAAAAAAGTTACTATATGAGGTTTGGGGAAGAGTTTTTTCCACAGTGTCAAGTTAAAAGAGGTTCCAGGTGAGAGGAAGCCAGCTGTGGCTTCCAGGATAAAAAGGCAGCTATTTGAACCTAATTTGATATTTTAATTCCAGCAGCCTAAAAAGCCTTCAGTTAACTAAAGGCCAAGTGATACTCAGCAGAAGAAAATTAAAAAAAAATGTACAGAGAGAAGGATGCTTTTTAGTCCCTCTAAAGTGAAATGCTGTGAACCATACAATTCCAATTTCAACCTCCCACTTAAGTATTCATGTGGATATCCTTTGCACTGCAGTGGGACTAAAGGCGCTCCCAAAGTCACAGTAATATAGCTTTTTTTTTATGGCAATATACTTCAAAGGAATAGGTTTACAGATCTACTTACAGGTGCTTAGGATCGATTTGAAAATGTGTGAGGCATCAAGGCATCAAGCTGACCTCACAGATTAAACATGATATGTCATCTCTACAATAACTTGCAAAACCTTCCCAGGGATTCTCCCCTCCCCATAAATCCTGGGTTAGTTAACCAGAGAGAGAATGGGAACTTCTGTTTGCAAGTGTCCCTGTAACATATTTGATCACCAGAAGACTCAGTCACTCTGCAAAGTGTGACAAAACCCTTATATCAACAGCCAGCAATGCAAAAGAAGAAAATCAACAAACATGGAAACCTGAACTGGAGAAGCTTTTTTTTTTTTCTTTTTAGTTTAATGCAATCTGATCAATTAAAAATATAAATTTTTTATCTAACAGAATGAGTTTAGGGAAGATGGATAAAATAGGAAAGAAAGGTCCATACTCAGCAATGTTGGAGTGATATGTTCAACAGTTTATGATGTTATTTCTCACAGGTTCGTAGAAGGTCAAACTGTTTGTACAATCTTTAATTTAAAATTACTTTAAATATTTACATTAACCAAAAGGGAGTTTTCTAGTATGAAAAGTATTACTCTGTGACTTTAATAGTGCTCTTGTAAGAAGGATACTGGGAACAGTCAGGAGGAATTCATGAAAATTAAAACAGGCCTGACCAACCTCACTGCCTCTTACAATAAAACAAAGGGATTCATGGATGTGCAAAAATGTGTTTCTCAGTTTTAAGTGCAGCATCACCAATACAGAGGACACACATAAAAATAATATCTTCAAACTGTTGGTCATGATTTACCTTCAAATTCTACCACCAGTGAGATACTTTAGCAGAGAAGCTCTGCTTCATGGCACACATGTAGCAATCCAAAACTTTAATATAAGTCAGCATTATGATGCTATTGCACAAATGCCCATTTCATTCTGAAACACAAAATCCTATTTCTGTTTTTCCTTTCATGAACACTAATATTGAGGAACTCTGATAATATGTCAAGTTAAGGACTGCAAAGTAGGATTCTGGTGCTCCCAATAAAGCCTTTGACAAGGTTAGATTCAAGATCCTTCACCCCATTACTGTTAATGGCCCAAAACCGCAGTGGCACCAATTGCTACTTTCCACCACAATTGTAAGAGCTCTCCAGGACTGCTTTTCCTTCACCAAAAGTCCTCATCTGTAGGAAGCCTAAATTTTGCCTCTCCTGCTCACCCTGTAGGAAAGATATACAAGGAATAACTAGCTGGTGCTACTGCCACTTGAAATTTTTTTTCCCCACCGATTATCACCATAATAATACCAGAACAGCAGCAAAAATCAACAACAAAAATAAAAAGCTAAATAAACCAGAAAAAGAGCAGCTCTAAATAGCTAGGAATCAGTTTGATGGTAGGACTGGTCGACTGAAGGTCTCTTCCAACCTTGATGATTCTATGATTCTATCAATGTGATTGGCTCTACCCTTCACTAAAGGCAGGCCCTCCTTTCCCTGGCCTCTGCAAAACTTTGGGTATTACCTCATCACTCTCCAAAATGCAATTCTGGATTGCATAAAATATGTTATTAAATCATTTATAGCATTGTCACTTCATCCTAGAAAAGGTATTAGTCATACATACGAATCATTTAGAGGTGTTAGTCACCTCTGGACTCGGCTATTTTGATTTACTGACTCTGAAACAGAACGTGAAGATACAATACTGCTCTTTGAGAATTAGAAAGGCATTCAACCACACATTGACTTCTATGATATTATTTTAAATACAGAGTAATTACAGGATAAAAAGTAGTATTGGAAGTATAAGGATGGAATCAATAAGAAATGCTGATTATTCTGCACTGTGAGGGTGAAGTAAAGCATCCCCTGGTGCTATTTAAACTAAAAGGTAAACTGAGTTTGCCTTTACCTCCTGCAGAACAATATGGTGCAGCAGCCCTGACAGAAACATGAATGTTTTTTTACATAAATGTTAATTTACACTGTGTAGATTGTATTCATTTTTTAGAGACATATGAGATGACAACACAAATTAAGCAAAACAATTTTTATACTACATTTGTCAAAATACCTCACAATTTTTGGATCACATGCTGACCTTGTAAACACTGAAAAGTGTGAAAAGTTGCTTTGCTGAAGTGACAAGAGCTACAATATTATGAAAATAAGTGAATGGAAGGTAAAAAAATATTCTCAAACCATCACCATGAGAATACGCTCTGTTGATAAAGAAAATAAAATTTAAAGGAACAAATAACTCTGACTTCCTGTCACTATTAATGAAATTTCATTTGCCTTTTCTATTTAGCAGCTATCAGTCTTCATATATCAAATTTAATTTTGCACAGTTATCCATTATTTTTCAGTTGTATCAAGAAATTAACCTCATGGATTGTAAAGCCAGATGGGACCACTATGAGCATCTAATCTGACCCCATAAACCAAAGAACATTTTTCTTGATTAAGTTTAAGCTGAGTGTGTGTGTGTGCACATCTACATATACATGCATATTTTTTAAAAAATTGAGTGTCTACAATTATAACAACTCAAGTTCTGATTTAAACCCAGACCTCCTAAATCCACAGGATTAAGGGTTAGAGCTTTAAGGTTGACACTTCCAAAAAATAAAAATGCATTTTCCTTCTTTTAGCTCTTTGTTTGCCAAATTGGAAATATGGTGTCATCTGCCTTATAGCAAATATATTTCAGTGTGGGGAAAAAAAAAATCAACATTTTAAAATTAAAATTCATCATTACCTTTTACTTACAGCACCTGAATAATTGTTAAAAACTACTAATTACCTGCATACCAGAAAGCACATTTAATTAGCTGCTCATAAACGGAATACATTTTGAAAGCCCTCCGGAGGGATAGGTGCAGAAATTCTATTAACCAAAGTTGTGTGTGAATTTGAGCACTTGGAACACATACTCCGGAGATCACTTTTATGATATCAGTTTTTCTCTTTGAAGCACTTTCCCCTCTTCCACGTGTGCATGAATGGGCAGTTCTGTCCACCTACAGGGGTAGGGATTTTTATGAATGGCGGAACAGTGGCGTTTTTGCCTTTTGTAACTGAGGTAAGCAAGCATAGAAGTTGAGGTTTTTTTGTTTTACAGGCTTGGGGAAAAGTTACAGAAATTACATCAATAGGAGTTTGGAAATTTATATGCAAGAAATGAGTTTCATTCAGAGAGGGACTGAGCTGGCAGTCACTGGGTGTGGCTTTGCCAGCTAGCTCTGTCAGGGAGGATGAGTCATTCCAACCTTCTCCCCTGTTTTCCTACAGTATTAAGACAATAGCACGATAGTGGAAAAATACACAACCCCCCCCTCTTGCCCTGACAATATTGTGGCTGCTCAGAGACACACACAGACACTTACACACCCACCGTCTCTCACATGCATTCGCTCGATCCAATTTTCTCTTCTCTCCAGCCCAAAACGAAGCTGCAGCCAACTTATTGAAGCAAACAAATGCATGGTCTCTTTCTCTTTTAAATGGAACAACTTATCTGGATTCCCTCTTGACGAAGTAATGTCAATCCTTGTCTACCTTATTCCTTTACTGCAGAAATTGTCACCTTCAAAATTAATGGTCCTTTTCAGAGAAGAGTGCCTATCGCAAGCATTTATCTGATAGAGCTGCCAACATTTTTCCAAAGAATCATCTCCCATCAGGAAATACTTTTTTCATTGAAATTGAAAGTTTTAAGTGGACATGTTGATTTTTATAGCATTTGACAGAAAAATTCTAATGCTTCAAATAAAAATGGAACATTGAGCCCTCTTACTTGATTTTGTACTGATGGTACAGTCTTGTTCTATTTCTATTTGCACTTGTTTAAAAACTTAATTTCTAAATAATGCAATATTGTTTCCTATAATTCAATATTATATTCTAATGCTTTGAGATTGCCAGGCTGAACTGTTTTGACATTGCTGAAATGAAGTTTTACAAATGCTATATAAATGTTTAGAAATATATTTGCTTTCAAGTTTCTTCTCGGAATTTCTTGTTCAGGTGCAGTGTTTTTATTCTATGTTAAAATATGGGTATTTCACTGAAGAAGAAATTTTATTTTTTGTTCAAATGTTTAGTAACTATATAAGCAGGTAAGGTCATGCAGACAGTTTTTCTCTCTTCTGGCACAGGTAGTTCAATGTTTTCTGAAACACATAATAAACATGGAAAACTTACACATAAACATGTTCAGAGATGGATTACCTGCAGGCTACATCCACTACTGGTTTTCTTGCTTGAAGAAGGATTTTTTTAATGATTCTATTTGTATCTGGTTGAAGCAAATTATTTAAAGCTCTAACACTTACATTTGCATTTGTGTGTACATCTCTGTATATGTATTAACACCCATTCCAAGCCTTATAGTTACAAGAGGTTTTCACTATACATTTACTTTAGAAAATGTTTCCCTCACAGTTTTATACGTCACGTAATGACTTGTAAACTCTTATGACTTAAGAAACCTTTAGGCAAATCCCATGTAGAAAGCCTTGCAGTTTGACTCTCCAAGCGATATTTGAAAAGCTGAAGCCAAGTTTCTTCCAATATTATTGATCTGCTGTAGCCAAAGCAGCTGCACCTACTGGATCATGTAGGCAGTTTGTCTCCTGTGATTTCTGCATTAATATGCAATTTTATGGTAGTCTTAGACACTGCTTATATTGCAATAACAGTGTCAAACAGCCTAATTATAACGTGATTGATTCCCTGGTCAGAGGAGGTGAAAAGTTGTCAAGTAGGAAAGATGATGAATGGATGAGACTCACTGTTTGCCTGGAAATACTAAACCCCTCAGCAGACTCTTGTTTTGTCTTGGGTAGCAAACAGTGATAACGTTTGGAGAAAGCCACATATTTCACACATGATTTTGCCAAGTTTCAGAAACCCACCAACCATGGTGTGGCCCAGCTCCTGGCTCAGTTGGTACAATGTAAACAGAGACAGTTCTGTCACCTCCTTTACTTTGCCTTTGAAACATTAAACTCCACACATATAAAGCCAAACCCTCCCATCCTTCAGAAGAGCAATTTTTTTTCTGCCTTTATCCTGCCAAAATATATGTCATTTATCCTTAAAATTAAAATAGAAATTTAAAAAAAAAAAAAGAAGGATGGATCAGCCCAAATGTATCTCTAGCCATGCATTAAAAAAAATTATCTTTCCATCACATCTCAGATAGGGTTGGTGACCATTCAAACTCTCCAAACTAAGTAGAAATTTAATTTGAAAAGCTTTACTGTTTCTTTTGAACAAAAGACAAAATACTGCAGAACACAGAAAAAAATGTTTGTTGATATTTTTAAGCATATAAAGTAAGGAATAAAGATTTTTTTTAAAATATTTTTAGAATTGTTTTGATGTTATGATAATAATTTCTACTCTCTGATATTTCTTACGATGGCATTAGTCATGATGAAATCATTTATAGCAAATAAGGAGTTCCTCATGAATACTTTCATAGTTCTATAATTTCCATAGTATTTCAGCATTAAGTGACTGTAAAGTATCAGAACTTTTAACATCAGCTGAGAGGCAGTGCATTTCACATCTGCATTAAGACACATGAATTTTTTTTTTTTAAAAAAAGAGGTGTTTATGGTTGTAAGAAAGCCTATCGTGAAACAGAAACGCTTTTCTTGCCTCAGGCTATAATAGCTACTAGTTTAACTCAATAGTCAGACCACTCCCTGGGGAAACAAAAACCCTTAATTCTATTGCTGGCAGTAACTTTCCCTTTGTTAGTGGCACATGTACAAAATTATTTTTAAAACAACACCACATGTATTAAACACTCACTCCAAGATGACTTATAAAAACAATGTCCCATATGTGCAAATGAGATTTTGGCAAGCACAAAATTATATGCAGAAATTACATTTGGGTATGGAAAAGACTCTTTTCACTAACCCAGATAGATATTTAATTTCTGTGGGATAAATTGCATGCTACCTATTCACTAACATAATTTTCCCACTCATGATTGACATTTAGATATCAAAGAGGAAAAAAGATAGCATAACATTAGATTGCACATCTCGGAGGAGTAAAAGGTATTCATTAGACTAGGTATGCCAGCAAATGGCATGTTAAAGTCTTGACAAAAATCATGTCAAAAGTCATGTCAATCTTTTTTTTTTGCTACTTCAAAAGCACATCTGTCTGTGGATGACAATCACTCATACTGGCACCTGAAATATAACAAATAATATCCACACTCGAAGAAATGAAAGCCCGAATCAATGTGCGATACTCTGCATTGCTGGCTGGTATTCAAGGACATGAAAATGCAAATAAAGAGGGACTGCGTATTCCCACAGGGAAGGGGTGCAGCTGAGGGCCAGTGTGGAAAGAAGGAAACCACGGCAAAGGAACTCAGGCTGTTTAACCCCCCCAGAAGGGGTGTGATGCACAAAGAGCAGCAAAGCCCTGGAGTAGGGGGAAATTGTTCCACGTTCCTCCACAGAGAATTTTTCAGCCAGTTCTAAAATTGTGTCTCCTGGCTCCAGAGAGAATCCCAGCCAATGCCTATGGCTGGAAAGAAGATGGTGTCTCTGGTGAAACAGAATATTTGTGCAAGGGTTAAATCAGAGGGGAAAAGGAGGAATAATTTTTTAGAATTTTAACAAGGGTGGAAAAAAATTCAGACTTTTCCCACTGGGAGAATGATAGGACCTGTGTTAAGAAAAAAAAAAAGAGAGCTGCAATGCAGAGTAACTGGACAAAAATGACTTCCTCACACCAGACTGAACTATTCAGAGGAAATGCACTATGTATGAGAACGTGTACCCTGCAGTTTGTGTCTACTTATGCTTCCCTCCAAATGAATAATGCTAACAATACAACAATGGAAAAATAAGGGAAGGAGGAAGATTTGCATTATCTGTGTTCATTAACCTAAACTATAATGCTTCTCTTAAATACTAAATACCTTTCTATGATTAGAAACACACTGTGAAAGGCTGAAGAAATATATGGCGGATTTTTTGTAAGAATATTTCTCTATGAGACAATGAGAAAAGCAACACAGCTCCTTTAATCCTGTAATCTCTCTGGTAGCAATCAGCTTGGGGTACATTTCAGTTTGTTCACTTGTCATCTACATTAAGAGTCCTTCAATGAGCTTTTCTTTTAAAGTAAATACAGAATGACACATTTATAATTAGATCTCCCTGACCATTCCCTTCTAAGTTTGAAGGATATGAGATGTGGACATGTCATGCAGACCCTGCTCCTGATCAGTGTGCTAAGGAGCTTAGACTTTCACTGTTGATTAGTGAATTGTAAAACAACTAACAAAATACACTATGGGTGCTGCTGGTTCAGATATCAAGGCCTCAGTTATTTCCTGCATTCAGGAACAGTCAGACACTCAAGAAATGTTTTGAACCACACTGAAAAATAAAAAGAGCTCAAACTATTCCTGAATTTCAATTAAAGATTATTCAATCATTTAAGAACATAAGCCCCTGTGAACACAGCAGCAAGTAAACCCCCTGTTTCTGTTGAGCCTAAGAGCAATAAATATGTTTTAAGATTATGAGGAATATAGTATAGCATTATATGTTAGTGTTTGTAATTCCCCTTGATATTCAAATCATTTCTTAACCTTCATGGCCACTCAAACTGTCCATAACATCATTTCTCACTAAGGGATAAAATGAGATTTTCTTGTTTGTTCTCTCTAGTTCAGATTTGGTTTTAATCATTCCTGGCTTTGGTATCTGTGAGAAAATTTTTCAACAAATGTATTGTGTAATTTTCTTTGATAGTCTAGGAATAGCCTAATGATGCTGAATTTTCATTAGCATTTCAAAATAAGAACTGTGTTCCAATATAGGGATCTATGTTTGTCTGCTTTCTTTCTTAATATATAGGACAAACAGTTTTCTTTTTTACTGCCTTAGAAGAAACCAGAGATAATTGCCCCACATATGTTCCTTGGTTGTATTAACTGATTAGAGGAAAATACAAGAATCACTCAGTACTTCAGCTGTGCCACACAAACTTTACTAAGGGAAGACAGCTTTGGGGATTTAGTGAACCAGCAATGTTCTTGGGCTTCCTGATTTTTAACGTGACTATTCAGCACTAACATGGACCTCCTGGGGCACCAATTCTTTCACTTCCATCATGACTATATTGTCAAAACAGACAACATTTGCCACTGTTCGACCTCCCTCACTGTACCAGGAAAACAGTTGATAACTTCATTTTGTTCTACAGTCTATACTTTGTCATATTTTTACATTAAGTGACTCACTTTATCAATTCCCCACCAAGAATCATCTAGCATTTAAACATCTATATTCTGTTTATAACTAAAACTGACCCTTTACTACCTCTTGTCCATCAAACCTTTCTTTCAAACAATAATACTCTTACAAATTCTAAGATCCCTAATCCTTACATTCTCTTAACAATGGCTACTCCAACAGTACTGAATAAAACATGGCCAGCGACTGAACTGGAGGCCCCTTCTAATCTACTCCACACTTGGCCATGGGCCTCCTTGGGGCCATCACACTACTGTGTGACCACAAGGCATAACTATTTAATGTTTGTAGGGAAGGTTTCGAAACATCTGGGAAAAGGACTGTGTTATAGCTCACCAGAGAAATATTTATATTGTGTGGAAACCACATATGCTGATTTCCCTGGAGTATGCTATGAGGGCATATACAGGGCATTTGATGCCATAAAGTCTTGAGGAAAAGTGCTGGAGGGTTATAAAGAAAGGAAAATGTGGTGTTATCTTTTTACCTACAGATAATGGTCCTTGGAGTGTGCCATTCCTTGAGACATACCCCAGAACTGGGGAAACATCCTCTTTGGGAAGAGCCAAAACTATGCTCTGAATCAGATATGCAGTACAGTGACCCCCACAGTCAATGATCCACTGGTCAAGAAAACTCTCTGTCCATGTCTTATTGAGCACTATAAGAAAGGTGTACCTGGCAGTACAAACATTTTTGTAAAGGCAGTCAGGAAATAAGAGTTTCTACAGGACAAGTAAATGCATAATGAAGTACTCAGTTCTTCAGGTAACAAGACATCAATGATGGAATCTTTTTTATTTCCTTAAAGAATGGGAGTCAACACTCAGATGAAGACAACCAACAATAGGTGTCTGTCTGTGACCTACACATTGATCCAGTCAACAAGGCCAAGGGAGTCAAAAGAGCTATTGCACTTATATGAGGTAGTTGTCTTAGCTAATACAAGTGACTGTATTGACTGTAGCAGGAATGCAAACAACAATCTCACATGTAGGCATGTCTAGGGTGAACCCCACCTCCAGTCCAAACTACAGTTTAGCAGTCTAACTGATCTCTTCTCTGTGGTCACCAGTGACAGGAGCTGAGGGAATGGCCTGAAGTTGTGTCAGAGGAGGTTTAGGTTGAATATTAGAAAAAGATTCTTCACCTAGAGGATGGTTGGGCACTGAACAGGCCCCCCAGGGAAGTGGTCACAGCATCAAGACTGACAGAGTTCAAGAAGCTTTTGAACAATGCTCTCAGGCACATGGTGTGACCCTTGGGGATGGTCCTGTGCAAGGCTAAGGGTTGGACTCAATGGTCCTTGTGGGTCCCTTCCAACTCAGCACATTCTGTGATTCTATGAACTATAGCTGTTAACTCCAGTCACTGCAGAAAGGCACAGACCTTCTCTATGTCCGATGCCGTATCTGACAATTCATATGCAACTATCAAGTACCATTTCAAAAGGCATCAGACACTTATGGCTGGGCAAAGGACTCACATCTGAGCTGTTTGGACTCTGGCAGTGAAGGAGGAATCTTCAAAGGGCAGTTTAGTCCTTGCTAACACAATGAGCATTTAAATAAGAAGTTTAATATTTGATAATAGTAGGATGGTATGAGTCTCTAAACAATGAGCCTACATAACCTGCATAAACTGTCTACATATCTTTTTGCAAGGGGTGAAGGATCCTTCAAAAGATATGCTAAATATATCATTAGAGATCTGAAAACATCTGAAATTAACTCTCAAGCAAATTAATTTTACCCCAATGAAATATTTTATTTCTAATTAGCAAGAAATTCTTCACCTGTCTTCTATAGTATTGATTTCCATGGGCACTACAAACACACAGTCCTTCAGAAGGGAAAGATTATTTTAGATGTGGATCTAAATATGGATTTGGGAGCTTATTTTTATACATCTAACGTTACAGTAAGAAGACTAGATTTCTCACTTGGAAGATTACTGAAGTAAAAAAGTAAGAAGCATCATCAGGAAGGCTGCAAGGAATACAACACAACATTACCACATGGTAGAAAAAAAAAGAATACAAACAGGTAAATAGGAAAGACAAGGTCAAGAATTATAATTGTGTAATGGAAAAGCCTGTAGAGATACTTAAAGAGAGAACTGAAATGGTCAAATCACAAGCTATAATAATAAACCTAACAGATACAGTTGGTATGCCTTAGCTACCTACATAGAGCTGCTCTCTAGAGTTACAGGCCATCATCCAAGAGAAGCTCAATTCATATTTTAATTTTGCTGTTCAATTTTTAACTCAACTCTAGAGTACAATCTGCATAAATTAAATACAGTGACTGAGCCAGAAGTTTTCCAGCAAATATTGAGGAGTCATCCCATGGAAAAAGTGTTTAAAATAGTTCAAATGAAATCTAAGCCCATACCAGCTGTCACGCAGGACACTGTCTGATTACACCAGGCAAGGCTCTGTGTTAACAAATCTGACAGTTCTTTCCAAACCAAAGCAGTAATTGACATTAAAATACAAGAATCAGAGAATAGAAAATGAAAGAGTCAAGTAACAATGTATGGCATGTAAAAAAAAAAAAAAAAAAAAAGCAGCTACTTTCCCTTCAATGTCTTATTACTAGTAAAAACAGCAATAAATTTCAAAGAACACTGACTTTCTGAATTAATGGAATTACAGATGAGAAAACACTGGACTTTATTTTACCTTCATAGCATTTAATATGAGAGCAGAACATCTCATACTGTTATAGCTCCATTGATTTCAATTAATTTAACTTTCTGACTAACTATAAATCAGAGACCAGAATCAGGACCAATTATTCTCAATGAGCACAAGTGTTGCAAGGAGCCAGCAAAACTCTCAGGATTACTTGTCAGGAAAAAGCTTTCAATCTAGGGAATATTTTATATGTCTCTGTGGAAGTCACTAAGCAGTCAGTGTAATCTTTGCATGGATTTTTATAAGCCCATGTACTAGAAAAAAAAACAACTTAATTGAGCTAATTTAGAAATGTTCTTTCTGATCAATGTATTGATTTAGTTATAATTTGATTCCTGGCCTGGTGATCATCTTTATGTAGCTCTGTAAGTGTATTGTGAATTTGAAATGCACACAAATATGTAATGAAATCCATTAACTAATAAAACAATGATCTGTCAATTCATGAGAAATGGTGCAGATTTTCAAGATGAATGACTAGTTTTACACAAGCATTACATAATCTGTTGCTTCAGCATTGTCTTATTTAATAATGAGTTAATGGTGGCATTGTAAAGGACAGGAGTTTGCTGTTTATCACTACCTCTGGAAAAAAATATGGTAGCAGGGGATTTCTGTCAAAGCCAAAAGGAGAGCTGAATTTGTTCCTTTGTACTGTAAGCACAACAAAATATTCTGGTTTTATATACATATATATATATATATATATTCTCTCTCCACTGGAGCTTTCATCAAAAAAGTGCTATTTTGAAGCAGTGTTTCTATATTCTGATCCACTCATGATTTCTTACACTCCTGAGAGTCTCGTTAAAAAGCTTAAAACCTGGTCTTCTGCACATGACAGTATCTTTATGAGTAGTGCCACAGAAATCCTATTCTTAGGGTGAATAAAGTTACTCAGCTGATATTTAAAGGATGAAAACTAGAGAATACCCAATGGGTGTATTCTGATCTCTTAGATCCCTGTAATCCAAATCTCTCACAGTCTTTGGAATGAATCCAATCTAAGTTAGATGATACTGTTGTCCAAGAATTCCTGATTTATTTCTGCATGGTGGACAACTGAACAATGTCCTGAGGTCACTAGAGTGACTGCAGATCTCATACTAGTTCCCTCCTCTGTGGAACACTGAGCAAAGTTCTTAAACCACTTTTCTGTGACACACCAGAGGCAGAAATACTTCCATTTTTTTAAATAAGCTTCATATGTACTGTAATGAGCAGTGGAATTCACTATAACTAGAGAACTTCTAACTTGATTCTTGCCATTTCCCAGTCTCTCAGGATCATTACTTTCCTGCACTGTTTTCCAAAATCTTAGTTCAACTTGAGCTGGAGGCAAAGTTAGGTTTTTGACTTTAGATTTTCATTTGGCCTCGTCTTTCAAACACTTATTTTCCTTGCTGGCATATGTTTGCCCATTGTCAGTTAGAATCTGCATGATTTTACATTTATAAAGAAAAGTTTAAAAATTCAACCAAACCCATAAACTTTTTTTTTCTTCTTAGGGACCAAAGTGGCAGCTTTCTCATTACATATCAATTTACAGCTCGAAATCAGGAATAGACCAATGCAAACCATCTGCACCTTGCAAGTTTTAGCATATCTCCCTTTCGTCACTCTGAGTAAAACAGAGGAAGTTATGCAGAGCATGTGGTCTGCTTTCACAAATAATTTCTATGGAAAACAGTAGTCAGACAGTAATACAGGCCCAAGGTGACCTCATTACTGAAATTTGTTCTAGTTGTCATTAGACATATCACACTGTGTCACTCAAATCGGGAAAGGAATAAGAGATACTGACACGCAGCACCAGTGATTAGAGATGAAAAATACTGTTATGCCATAAGAATCCCTTGGTGGAAAAGAAAAATGTACAGTGTTTAAGATTCATTCACCCCCCCGATCTGTCACTACTGCCTTTATGGCTTTATTCTTTTTCTACTTGTTAGTTCTCCTTCACAAGGGACAACACCTTTTCTAGAAGGATATTTCAGAGGCCGACGCTCACTGGCTGGCGATCTTGCATAAAATATTGCAGAATTTTTGATAGTGACGCCCTCGTGTTGTGTAAGGACATTTGCCGCAGTTGCAGTAGGACAACTTGGACAGCTGCTTTTTTTTGTGTTTATTGGTGCAGACTCTTGTCACTGCCTAAGTGCAGTCATGGCTTCATTCTTTACAGTTGCAAGTTATGGTTAGATCAGGCTAAGTTTAGGTGTGATCCTCTGTAAGTTGATAAGCTATAAGGAGTGCTACCAGCAATTCAGAAGATGGTATCTCCTTGGCCAGAAGCAAATTATGGTTGGCAAAGAGCTTAGTGAGAGTAATTAAACTGTCCAGCCAGCTTTCAGTTCCCACTTCCACCTTTCCCACCTTGGTAACCAAAGATCAAGGTCAGTCCAGACTTTGGAACTTCCTGCCCATTTCCACCCTTGATAAATATTCTCATGCTGTGAGTCCCCACAGAGTCAACATCCCTTGGTAGTTTCAGGACACACATCCTGAAGCACAATAGTTTGAATGAGATTTAGTGCCATGTGCTAAAGTTTAGCCAGTTTACCTTGACTGAAGAAAAAGGTCCTTAAAGCCAAATCCTTACCATGTATCATTATAAAAGATTTCAAGATCCCTGCAACAGTGTCCCAGAATATGTGAAAAATTATTTGATAGCATTCCAAATATTATGGCCAAATTCCAGATTGGCTAATTAAATCCTGTTTACTAAAATTTTCACTTCTAAGCAAAAGGAAGGGGATCTTCTTTCTCTTTTAGTCCTGGACTTTTGGACAGTTGTTATTGCACACTTTAATGCTGCAGCTTTCCAACTGAGAGTTGATAAGTCAAAGGACATCGTAGGATCTTAAAGAGAATAGTTTATTTTACTATAAAAATATTTGGGAAGTCTACAGAATGAAAGGTATTACATTAAAGCAATAAGTTATTGTTCCTTTTTTTTTCTTTACAGAATTGCAGCTGTTTTGCTGCTGAAAATAATTCATTTTTACTCTGACCTAGATGAGGGATGAGAAAGAGGGGGTCTTTAAAAGAATTTTTTGAAATGGTTAAAATTTACATATGACCAACTGGGGGGGGGATTTATTAAACATAAATCTATGTTTAATTATTTTGTATTATGCTTTCCATTTATGTCCTGTTAAATTCTTAATTTCTTTCCAATGCACTTTGCGCTTTCCTAACTCTGTAGCGAAGCAGAACTCAGTGAGCCTGAGCCACCTATCTCCTTAGAGTGATTAAAATATTTGCTTCCTCATTCCCTCCTGAAAGTATTTTAGTTCTTCTCTTTTGCCATTCAGACATCTGTCCCCATTTCATGTTTTCTTGAAACAAATGTATTTATGGTTATCCCCTTCTCTCTGAAGTCTAAGACAACATTTTAATCACTGCCTTCAGAAGGACCACAATTAGATTTCTAGTCAAATCCAAATACAATCTTTCTTAAACTTGTCATATTTTAGAAGCTTCTCCTTTCAATAAAATTCCTTTCAATGCTAACAGTACTTACTGCAGAGTGTAAAAATACATTAAACCATAAGGTTGATAGGTTAATTTTTTCTCAAGATGTATATTTTTTATCCATATACTTTCAGATTGGTACCTACTACACTTATTAGTCCTATCTGGAATAGCGGCAGTCCTATTCTACTATTAACTTTACCAATAAAAGAAATAGGGCAATCTAAAAATGAGAAGTCCAGCCTGTGACAGCTCATCATACATTATAAACCAGCCTCAGCACATCTGTGGGTAAATTGTCTCTTGTGAACTGTTCTACAGCTGTTAGGGTTCATGTTGTTCCCTTATAAACTAGAAATAGGAATTTTTATTACCTCTGGCCATAATTTAAATTGCATGAGCCCGACTCCATGCTGTAGATTAGTGTACTGTCATGCAGTTTGGCTTTTATTTTGGCATACTACAGTGCAGCTCACACATGAACTCTACTGTCAGTAGACATGTGATAGGAGAAAAAAAAAGGATAAACATACACACTATTAAAAATGCTAGAACAAAACCTTAGGTCTATAAAGAATTATTACTGTACTTGCACCTATTCTCATAGGTTATATTCTTGGCAGCTTTACATCACTAGAGTGAATGGTTCGGGCACTTCGCTCATACTCAACAAACACTCTAAAGGTCAGTGCTGTCACCCTTTCACTAAACATCACCAAAAATAGCTACATAGCTGTTCCAGGAGCTCCTACTTTATTTATTAAATAAAATTTGTGCTATAAGGGGTTTTTTTCCGAGTCTTACATTGCAAAAAATTGGACCAGGTATTTTTTACAGTGTTGAAAAGTTATTATTTTTGAGTAATCTGTCCAAATAGAAAAATTTATTCCACTTCTATATTTAAAAAAATAATTTTACATTTAAAAATTTAAAATGTATCACATCAAGACTAAAAATTGCTTTGCTTGTCATAAAAAATGTCACACACTCCCCCTCCTCCCTACATGCTTTTCTTTAAGTAGAAAAAGTGGTAATTTAAGAAATATGGTGAGGTCACAAGAGAAATAAAAACTCCCCAAAAGGCAGAGTTAGATGACCAAAAAAAAAAAAAAATTCATAATTACCATCAAGAAGCTGAAGTTGTCCCTGATTAGATTTAACCAGAAATCTGTACTTTCCCAATTGCAAACAGAAACATTAATTTGGCACATGTATATTAAATGGCAGAAATACATATGTTATAATCTGAAATTTTCCCTTATAAGGTTATATTCATTACATTCTTCTCTTAAGTCTTACACTTTGATATACCCTACAGTGAGCTGCAATTTATAAACTGCCAGGACACAAAAGAACATGAATGTTACTCTAAGCCTGTTCCAGCAACTTGCTTTAGAAAATCATAAACATTATGGATAATTAACAACCTAATGGAATTCTGAGAATGAAGGTCTTGCTTCTCTGTGCACTTCTGGGCTTGTCTTTAATTGGTAAAAAATTTCAGGGCTGTAAACAGAACACCACATCTAAGCAACACTCAAAATTTACTTCTGATTTTTCATCTCGAATAAAAATAATAATTATCATTGGCTTTCCAATTAATTTTCATAACTCATCATGACTTGAATAAAGAGCTCCTCAAACCCAAGACCTGGATTAAGGATTTTTGAATGTCTTCTCTTTGATTTCATTCAGTTTGTCATTACAGGAAACAGTCTCTAAATGAGTAATTATTCCTTCATTTTGATTGCAGGCCAAAATGCATCAGACAATCATGATACCATATCAAGGAGCTGTGGTGGTTAAAATGTGGAACTAGATTCAGAAGCTCTCAGGAGTCTCATTCCCTGCTATGCCCCAGATTGAACCACATAACCTTGAGCTAACAGCTCAGTATCTCTACCTGCAACACTGAATAACAATCATTCCCATCTTACTCTCTTGACACTGTAATCTCAAAAAAAGTGGTAAAGGCATCAAGCCTGGATTTCCAGAGAGCTCTGGACAGCCCAGCATACTATTAATTTTTCTAAACCATTTCCTCATTACAAATGCTGAATTAATTAAAAAATTTAGTCCATGAGAAATATTTCCCACGTCTTTCAAGATGTGTGACATACAACAGAAAACAGATTACTTTTGAGACTCAATAAGTAGGAATATAGCTACAAACACCTGGAGGAATTCTTCCAAAGTTTGAAAATAAAAACAAAACCACTGTTTTTCTTTTTGGTTTGGGGTTTTTTTTGTTGTTTTTTTGTTTGGTTTGGTTGTTCATTTCCCCCCCCCCCAAAGAGGAACACAACAAGCTATTCCAGATGTGAGCTCCGCCAACACTTGTTTTTTAAGTGCGAGGACTTGCTCCAGCAATTAAAACCTCTGGGACCGTATGCAAACCAGGACATTAGCATTTGGCCTTGAGCAATATACCTTCTGCACGACAGTTTTGAACATGCTGACAGACTAAAGTAACCAAACCACCAGAGAGCCAATGACTAGAACCTGCAATAATCCAGCGGGAAGGATTACAGGCTTTATACATAACAACATGGTAAACTAGCACAAAGTTTATGAAAGAACCAGGCTCTGAGGTGACCATTACTATAAAGTTGGACATGTTTCACCATGGATACCAGCCAGACAAGGGTAGAATAATAAAAACTGGGGAAGACTCGTTATTTTGGAGCTGATGAATGTGATTCCTGTGATTGACCTTTCAGGGCCAGATTCTGATCTCGAGGGAATAGGCTGGTGTATGGCTTCTGTTGTCAACTGCATGTGCTCATGCAGATATAATGATAACATGCCTGTATGACCTGTCTGGCCAGCTGCTGTTCCTCATCTTGTATTTCATAATCTCTTTAAAATAAAATGCAATGAAATATTTTTAGAAATCATTCAAGTAATTTCCAAAAAAAGCAGCTTGTTTCACCCTGTACAAATTAATCACAATGGTTTTCATTTAAATACAAATAAAAAATGGGCAAAACTTTGAATCTGTAGTTATTCCAGCTTTTTATTAATTTACATGTGAGAAAAAACATTCTTTCTTTTCCTTCCTTTTTTGCAATCTCCAAGCCTCAGATGAATAAACCCTACTCCTAGATAAGATGAATTTTATTCCTGCAAAATCAATCAGAACATCACCTTCCTCTTTTTACAGCATCTTCAGAATAGGACTTGAGTGGACACAAGTGCTAGGGGCTGAGTCAGGGGCTTATTCTCATATCCATGTTACCTATTCCCTTGAGACAGAATTAATTTCTATGCAAATCATTCATTTTCCTCATGAATTATCAACAATTTTATAGTACATATCCTAAAGTGAAATTAAATAAAAGGCAAAGAAAAATCTAATTAGACCAGAATGAAGGCCTAAAAGATGTTTGAAGCTACAATATTGTTTTTAAACTAAAGTTTTTTGCTAATTTTCTAAAAATTTATGTAACTAGATTACAAATAAATGATCAGGTGTCAAAACCACAGCAGAAATCATGAACTATGTGGTTTTAATCCCTGAACATAAATAAGGAGAAACTCAGTTTAAAAAAGCTGGTGATTGAAAGTTACCAAAAAATGTAAAAGAAATCCTCTTTGCATGCAAGCTACAGCTGCTGTAGTCAAACTGAGAAACCTGGGTAAGTTTAGGGAAAATATACAATATGCAAACAAGCCGCAGCTCCTTTTGCAATCTGACATGCACTAATAGCTAACAAACGAGAGGCCCTTTCAAATGAGCTGGTCCTGCACAGCTGAATTATGATAGGCAAATGGGATAGGAATGAATTAAAGAGCAGTGCTCCCTGTCACAATATGCCTTTGCAAAAGCCACTTCCCTTCAGAAGTTATCGGCACCTGCCAAAGCCACAGGGATTACCCTTCCCCTACGGCAATGTATAACAGGAGGGGAAATTTTGGCTCCTGACCAAGAAACCAGAAACTGAAAAATGTACTAACAAGTGAAGTGAGAAAGCTGAGCAAAAATTCTTTAGGAAAGTAATAGATTTATCCCTGCCCAATCCTGACTCCTCATTGACATTTAGCCTCTGCACTGCAGTATTAGAACAGCTTACAGAGCACTGTAAAAAATGGCAAACAAATGTGGGTCTAACAGGGTATGCTTCATCACCCAGCCATGATTCACTGAAGAACAGCAAATCCACAGAGAAATTTGACCCACCAGTATACTCTGTCCCACTGGAAAACATTTCCAGTGTCTGAGTCATGTGGCCCCAGGAAGCCAAGAGCTGAAGCATGGAAGGGAGCACTGTGCCATGGGGAGTGCAGGCTTGCAGTGGGCTGGTGCAGATTTCACCAGGAACTACTGCCTTGAGTTAAACTTCAAAATACACTGTCACAGCCTGGAGCATGTGTCCAGTGAGTATCTCTGATTTTCTGGTCAAGAAATAGAGACCCTAAATGCCTTTGGCAAAAATAATAGTGGGAACCCCCACCTGGTTGTCCAATTCCATCTGCACTCCTCTATATCCCAGCCTCCTGAAGGTTCTGAACAACCTTAAAGCTCTTCAGCTCGATTCAAGGCTCTTTCTAGTCTCCAAACATGATTATTACTTGTAGTGTCTAAATAGGCCACTCCTCTTTCTCTTTTTACCAGTTTTTTTAATTTTTTAACAAAAAAATGCACACAGCCACAGAAAAATATTCCATTCTGATGTGTGTGATGGCAAAAAATCAGTGGAGAAGGGGCAGAACATATGCAGGGTGAAGGGACAAACACATACACAAAGAAAGAGTGCCTAGGCATAAAGGAATTGACGGGTCTTCCCTCTATATATACCAAAGTCCCTCTAGACATCTATGTGATGGTAAAGATTTAGTACTTTATGGGGGGGTTTTTTGTGAAAATAAGGTAAACTTTGTTTTCACTCCAGTGATTGATTCTCATAAAAGTTAAGTAGCCATCTATGAATAATGTTTACTTTAAGACATCAGGCGCTAGTTGTCTCTGCTATAAAGATGAAGATATAAATTGTGATTGTCTAAACTCAAGGTCAGTGTTGTTCATCATAGGAGAAATTCTGGTTTACTATTTCTTTTCAAAGCATCTGAAATAATTACCAAAGACCCCATTCAAATTCAAGTATTCAAGAGGTGGGAAATGCCAGATGAAAATACATTATGCAACTGAGTTTGGACCTCCTGAACATATCTGCTATGAAACCATCTTCAATTACGTGATCACAGACTACTTTTCCATGGCATAGCTGCAGCTCTTTTTGTGTGCACTGTGGATGGTATTCTGAGAAATGGTATTTGGGGAATGAATCAGGTTTATCTAGTGAATGAGCCTTTCATTTCTCTCTGCCTCATTTGTTTCAGGAACTGGAAGGTATATAATGAACCAGCAAGGGACTACAGAATGAGAAAGTAAGATTTAATGGTTAAGGCAGCTGCCACCGACGAAGTGCACTCCATTTCTGGATCTGCCACAGAGCTCCTATGTGATGTTGGACAAATTACTTCACATTTCCCAGAGATGACCATTAATTTGATGTTCCTTGTTTTCTGGTCTCTATACAAGACAACTGAGCTGAGCTACTGAACACTTACAGCTGCAATTGATGTAGATTAAAACTGTATTTATATACACATAAAGATTGATTAAAATTATAGAGACTATGAAAGAAATGTTATTTAGAAATTAGCTGATATATTGTCAACTATTTTGTCTCTGTGCATTTGTCCATCACCTGTGAAGTAGGGATAACAAACTCATGAATGTCCAGGGTATTATGCAGGTAATTTCATTACTGTGTGTGAAGCATTCAGGTATGATAGCTGTGTGAACAATGAAGTAATCTATAATTTTATAGTCATTGCAGGTTTTGAATGATGTGGTCGTAAGGAAAGCCCTGGGGCCACATACTGCATGAAGAGGATGGAAAGAAACACAAGCTAACTGCTGATGAAGCAGGGTCATGTGGGGAAAAAAAAAGCATTAGTTTTAAAAACTATGTGAGAGTGCTTGCACTCAAAAGGGCCAAGTTCAGTTTTACAAGAGCAATCTTAGGCCTGGTAGTATTCAGTTTCTGCATGGAGTTGATTTTCTTCTTTTCATGCACATTTCGAGTTGTATTATTGAATATATATTATAGGTTTTGAGTGAAGAAGAGAAGAATCCAGGTACCTGCCACCTCTCCCATTTCTTACCTAGGCCACAGACAAAAGGCAGTTTGAATCTAGATCCATATTTCAAACAGGTGTAGAAGAGGTGGACTCTGATAAAGGTTAATGTCTTGGATTTGATAATGAACCTCCATACTGATATGGTTTGGAATGATGCAGATGGATGTAGTCCCACTACCTGCATTCAAACTTGTCCTTGGAAACAGACCTGTCTCTACAAAAACAAAATATTTCTGCAGGAAGAGAACACCCACTAGTTATCTGGACAAGAGCCCGTCGTCTCAGACCTCTCATTCAGGAAGAGCACGGCTGAGCAGCAATGCTGAGGTCACCAGTGGACATCCACTGCTCAGCTCATGACTCAGAGGATGTTAAACCTTAGCAGGTCCATGACATGCTGGACATGCCCTCACTGCTGGGCGGCTCCACCACTATGCCTGCCAAGTCTGGGACAGGACATGTGACCAAGTGAACCTGAGGTGTGACCTGGCTGACTTTGGCACCTTTGCTGAAGGCCGCCCATGTGTACTAGTACAGACTGAAAAACAGAGAGAGAATTGTTCTTTCCTATTAATACAAACAGATCCTGCTGGAGGAAGGAAGGAACTGGGGATACTTTGGCAATTCACTAAAACTTGGACTTATAATAAGGAAATCACAGTGCAGGGGAGTCCTATCTTGTTACTGACTTCCCCATTATCTGAAAGCCACGAGAAAAATGAATATTGTGACGGGGTCATGACTTTGCTTATAAAACCTGCATATTAAGTGGTGGGAAAGATTACTGCCAAGTGCCTTGTTTTACTGTTCACCCTCGTTTGCAGTCTCCTATTTTCTGATACCTGCTACAGCTGACACTTGCTTTGCCAAAATATATTACAGGCCACATGGAAGATCATATATCAGCAAATAATGGAATCAAGTTAAAATGCAAGTTTCCTATAATGAACTGAGCCAGCCCATTTCAACATTACGTTCAGGTGTTACACTGGGAGAGAAGATAGGCTTTAAGGTACGTTTTAAATTTGATTGCCTAAGAGAAAGCAAATATGCAACTTCAAAATTTCACAACAATATGCCTGCTTTTTAAAGCTTAAAGCAGTTTCATTCATGAGGTTTATAATTTGTCAAAGTATTTTCACTAGATTTGCATGCAAATTATGAAATACAAAACCAATTTAGTACAGCAAAGAAAATGATTTCAATCACTAAGGGAAATAAAAGTAACTTTTACTTAGAGCATGAGAAGAAAAGAAAAGCAAACAAGAGATTAAAAGTATCGTCTCTTGATGAATTCCATTGTTTGGCCTAGAGAAGATTAGCCAGAAGAGTAAAAAATATTTACAAAGTTATTCATAAGAATTACTAACCCTAAATCCACATTCCAAATAAATTAAACATTCCTAATCTTTCACATCTTCATTCTAAGCTTTCCTGATGAGAGCTGAATAGAAATTATGACTTGGACCTTTGGACAAAGCAGGAGTGCAATTTTCTCATTCGGAACTCCAGATGGCATAAATTGTCATGGACTCATTGAAGTCATTTCAGTTGTGGTAGTTTCTACTATGTGAAGATTCAGCCCCACAATAATTCCCTCTGTGAAGTAGTTTATGACAGGGCTTATTTTGGATGACACCAAACCAACAGATAAAAGTTTAAAAAAAACTAGTGAGTAAACATTCACATGACACTCACAGATTGTCAGGAAGACATTACATAAAGAAATTCAATATTGAGAGGGGAAAAAGAGTTTGATGGGTCTGTATCTGGCTACCTGTATCCAAGCCAATGAAGTTCTTTGATGTTCATGCCTCAGTTAAAACAGCATTTCAATACTGAGGCTATATGACAACACACTAAGGTGAACACTGTAACACTCACCTGAAATCCTTCGGCCAAGTAGGTATCCCAACACACGATGTATGCATCTCACCTGGTATCTTATTAATATTAGCAAGAAAACACAATTCCCACTTTAAAAGTAGATCTTAGAATCATAGAATATCCTGAGTTTGAAGGAACCCACAAGGATCATCCAAGTCCAACTCAGGACAACCCCAAGAGTCACTCCATGTGCCTGAGGCATCATTCAAACACTTCTTGAACTTTGTCAGACGTGGTGCTGTGTTCAGTTCCCTAGAGAGTCTGTTCCAGTGCCTGACTACCCTCTAGGTGAAGTTTTTCTCAGATACACACACATACATGACAACTTTCAGCACAGCAGAACCCAGTGAGACAAATGAAGAAAAACTAGACACCTTCTAGAGTCCTTAGAGTCCAAGTGAGATATTTTGGAAACATGTATTTTTAGATATTCAGTAGGATAATTCCTAAAGGAACTAAGTAGTTAAAAATGTTTTGATACATAAAGACTTCAAAGAGCCTCCTCTCTCATTTCCATTTGAGTATCAGGAATTCAGAAGTACATGGGCTATTTTTGTTAATTTGACCCATGAACAAGAGGTACAATTCCTGCCAGGATTCAAACTAGCCATTATTCAACTGACAGAGTCAGATCCAGACACGTAGATTTCTTTGATTTTTGATGTAAGCACCAGGAAGCTTTTTTCATCCAAAAAAAAAATTGTCTGGGGATAGAACAAAACAATTTTAAGCTCCTGGACAGAGATAAACATATTTAGATATAAATTTCGAATATCTGCATTTTCTTCTATAAATAGAAAAAAAGACTAACTTTACTAAATTAAATCCTTTTTTTTTCTTTCTGTTACCTGTTTGTGACTACAGTCCCCAATGAGCATTATGATCACATTTTAGTATTTGCTGTAGGAATATAGAAAACCTTAAGATTTCTTTACACAATACTGTCAGGATTCCTCCTGATGCACGTGATACAGTAGAAGAAGAATGATGATGATGATGATGATTTGGCAAACATCTTACAAAACACAAGAACACAATAGGAAAATTTTAAGAAAATAAGAGGCAGATAATCAAAAAAAGCAGAGGGCAGTCTGAGAAAACTATACCATTACATATGGCAGTGAATGCACAGCAAGAGCAGCTTTAATGCAGATGAATAGTTTTATATGGATTCAGCACAGATATAGTGAAATGAAAAACATTGTCTTCTACCGCCAAATGCTTTAGGGACCAAGAGTAGCATTTCATGCAGGAAAGACCCACACTCGTGTGCTGAATTTGTTTTAAAAAGGAGAGAGCATTTCCATACAATTCCAGGCAGTCACTGGAGTGGTGCACAGGTGTCAGGGCTCTGCTGTGCTGTGTCACACATAAACAGAGTCTTGACACCTGTGCACTGCAACAGGAATTGATAACGGTGGAGCCACAGCTCCCAAACCTTCACTCCTGCTGCTCCCTTCACCACCACTTTTCCCAGGAGCTACTTATTCTTGTGGAGTAAGGAGGGGAAACTTTTCTTCCTCCACAGGTGAGAAGGCTGAAGACCCTCACACCTACCTCTGACTTCAGTTTTACCCCCACCAGGATAAAGAACTTTTGGGAAACTACCATTCCAGTCATCAAGGAACGAGGTCGTATTTGCAATGATCCAAATGTAACATTCTAGCATATGCACGTCAGGCTTAAGAAAGATACACTTTGAACCACTCCTTTAGGCAATGTCTTGACTTGTGAAATGATGCAGAGGTACTTGCAGGCACAGCCATCTCAGTAAAGCAGTTAATTTTTGTTTTCACCAAACCAATTTATTAGGATATGTTTCCTAGAATAGTGCTACAATCTGACAGATGTCTGCAGTGATGTATAGAAAGTCCTGATGTGCAAGTGTCCAAGCTCCTTAACACGAACTGTCACATTATTTTGGATACACGTGAAGAGAAAACACTTCACTGGGGACATTTGACTTAATTTGATAAAATGAGCCATGAGTATTCATCAGCTCACAAAGATACCTTCATGTCCAGGGGTAGGAAAGCTATAAAATTGGTTCAGAAAACAGCTATCACACATTCAGGCTACAACTCAGATCTGAAAAACCGGGGATGGGAGCAACCTGCACTGCCTACTTTGAAGTCCAGACAAAGCTCCTGTGTTCCAGGAGCAGAGTGAGGACATTTTTGTTTGTTTGATTGACCACTTCTTGTTTCTCTTTTCTAGTTAAAACACTAAAGCTCCTGAATCCAAGGACTGTCATCATCCCATATACCTGCACTTCTTGGCCCCATCATGCTGCAGCCTTGGACTGCTGGAGAACAAAAAGCAGTGTTGTGTATCAAGGTGTAGGGCTAGAGAGCATTAGGAGGATCTCAATATGCATATGTTCCTACAGTACAACAAAGCACAGTCATTTCATGCATGAATTAAGCCTGCATGACAATCAGAAAGTTCAGCTCTTCTTTTAGTACTAATGCTTATACTCAGTGCAAAATGACATCAGTTTTCCTTTTTCATGTGAAGTTTATATAGGAAAATTTAGCAGCAGTTCTTAATGGGAGGATGGAGTGGATTTATTGAAATATTTCTAAAAGCTCAGTATTACAAAGTGGAATTGAAGTGAGAATTTTTTATTTGCTAGTTTGCAATAACTTTTGTGTACTTTTCATCATTAATATTTAACCAAAGTGTTTGAAAATAAAGCTATACTTTCCTGAGATGCATTAAGCCAAGCCATTCACCTACAATTAAAAGTGGTAAAATATTGGAGAAAAATAGCAAGTCCTACTATGGAACTTTAATATAACTGAGAATGATTTAATTTGCAATTTATCTTAATTGTGCAATAACTTCTAGAACTATGAAATTAACACCAAGGTGAGCAGTTTACTTCCCTATAAATAGAAACTGAAAATGGATTTCTTCAGATAAGGAGGTGCTGAAGTGGGACTTGAGTGGTATAACTTAAAGAAAACCATAAAATGTTGCCAAAAATAACAGATAACTGTCCCTGAAGTCAATGTCTCAGGAAAATGCTAATGAAGAGTACATCAATGGAAGTGCCATTTTTCATACAAGGTATGAAAGCTTCTGATCATTGTGTAGACATGAATGACCTTGGTTATTTTTGCTAATACTGGAGACCTTGGCCCCTGAATCTCTGCTGAACCAATTTGATTTAATTGCATTCTGCACACCTAATTCCTCCCACAAACTGCTAAACTAGTCTGGAGTGCTAACTTTTTCTTCCTAAATACCTATTACCATCTACTCTAGGAATTTTTGAAATCTTCTGCCCGTGTTTGATTAAGCATATTTCCTATATTTTGGGGAGGAAGTGTTCTTTTGAAGCAACAGCTTTTCAAAATGTAAGCTTTGAATTGCAGTAAAAGAGCTGTGAGACTATCAAACTGAATACAAACAATACAGTCTCATACTACAATATGTGTGCAAGGATTTTTAATTCTAGAATTTGTTTAACATTCTCCTTTTGTGTTGGCTGTTTCTTAAAAAGTAAACGGTACCATCTGTATAGACCATCTGAACTGAACTGACCCTGAACAGGCACATGAACAGAATGAACCTACAGATAATCCACAGCACTTTGTTAAGACTGAGGATAGCTAATTTACTTCCAGAAAGCATGGACTAGCAATTATTATTACCAGAAAAATTTAATGAACAAAAAAATGAGAAGAATTATTTTAATTTTGCCAGCATTGCTTTCCACAGGAGTTTGTTGTATGGCATAGTTTTCTGCAGTTCCAAATTATAATGAAGCGAGTCATAGGGGCTGGTTCTGAAACCAGCATCTGTTTTCCTACTCCTGTCAAAACTATTTACCTTTATTTAGTGTGAAATTTGGCTTCTACATTAGCAGAGCCTATGATACAGGGTATCAGTATATGCCTATGAGGATTGTGTGAGCTGCACAGCTATCTCTGGTGTGCCTGCATGTCCACTCCCACATATGCTGCAGGTTCCACATATGTTACCAACACTGACAAATGAAAGACTGGCAGATGAAGAATAATTACATTTAAGGAATGAGGCAAGAGACTGAAGAAAATCAGAATGCATCGAGACATCCTCGAGGAGATCTTGGCTCTTCTACTTTGCTCTCATGCCTGCTTGGTCCTCCAAAGCTCTGCCCCCACCTACCCTCTTCCAGCATCCTGCCTTTGGGCACTGGCACCACCAGAACTGGTGACATGATGGAAGTCACTGGTACAACTCACCATCCCAATTTGCTCCAAGAGCTCAGCTGCTGCTGCAAAACCAGCCGGAACACTTCTGGAGCTTGTCTCCCCCGCAGGAAAGTCAGGATAACTCGATTTGCTGCTGTCAAGGAAGAGGGTGCCAAGCCAAGAGATCTGGTTCTGCTGAGCCCTTGGCACTGAAATCAAGCCTGCGGCTCTGTCATGCCCTTTTTGTTGCTCGGATTCTCGAGGAGCTGCTTCCTCTCCCTGCACAGCTAAACTGTTCCACCGTGGGAGGCTTGAACTGTGTTTTTAAACAGGCTCCCTGCTGTTCTGTGTCACATTCTTTCTTCTTCTCCTTCCACAGCAATTTCATATATATTACATTCTAAAACAGAGGGCAAACTCCAGAAACGAGCATCCTGCACACAATTTTCCAACGTTCATGGCCAATTTGCTGCATTCTGCTGTGAATTTCATGACAAGGAATTCAGAAACTATTAATATTGTATTTGATCCCGCCTTGTTTTTTGCCTTGTACCCACCGATGCTTGTGTATTCATAGTGAAACAAAGAGGGGGGTTCTTCAAAGTCCAAAATCTTCCTTATTTTTCATTTTTACATAAATTAAACTAACACTGATTTCTCAAAAACGCTGACTTCAAGAAAAAAAAAGTATCATTTTAGGAGGATAACTGATAGCACTACAACAGAAACACTAATTAATGTATTTAGTCATGTCCAGGGATTGATCTAATGAGGACTTTAGATTTATTTGTGCTACATTCCCATTTTTGCTTTTCAATATTTTTGGTGATGTAAAATAAATGGCATGTGAGATTAGCTTCTTGGCTCACACTAAGTATTACCATGTATTTTCTTAGACTAAGGTGCTCTGCATAAGAGCACTAATGATAATCTTAAAGGTAGGAAAAAGTTAAAATTCAAAGGAATCTCTCTGTCTTTTAGTTCCTCATTCTTTGCCAACTGCACACATACCTTTATTTTTTATATATATTTGTTTATATATTTATACATAAAAGTCAGAGGCAGTGAAATAAAGATTTTCTTTGATTTCATTTCAAGAAAAATGTCAAACATAGACATGCATCCACTATCCTTTCCTAGATATCAAAGCTATTTTCAACAGAAGGGTCTCTGTCAGCCAAAAATATAGTGTTTCCATACTGGAGCTGAAGTCTGCAAAAGCTTAGAGAAAAAAGAGGGAAACAGTTTTTATGGCCATGTACCAATTTCTACAGGATAAAAGATGAAAGTATTTTTAGTTGAATCAGCCGGTATCTTAATTAGGAGAAGCATTTCCAAAAGTGTCTATTTGTCTCTAGGAACACAAGTCTCAGTCACTGACTTCAATTTTGCAACAAAAATTATACTATGACTTAGTGACATCTTTCACAAAAATGGATCGATTTTTCTTCCATAAAAAATGCAAGAAAACTTGACTTTCAAGTCATTTGGCCTTTTATTATAATATATTACATCCCATGCACTGTCTTGATGACATTTACTGTTTCCTGTGCAGGATCCCACAGTATGTATGAGTTGTCCGAAGTTCAAAGAGGGCAATCATTAAAATTTGACATTTATGTCAATGTGTGCACAGGGAGTTTACCTTTTCATTAGCTGCACATATATATTTTTTTTTCTGGTGGAAAAAGCTGATTATGAAGTCATGAAAGACTTGGAGTGATTTTGTGTGATCCCAGTTGAGACTAATGGGTAATTCTATATGATCGCAACTGAGATTACTGGGTAAAGGAATTGATTAAAGATACTTTTTTGTTGTTGTTATTTGCTGAGTTGTCAGGAGGTGTTGAGTCATGCTGTGAGAAGTTCGAGTGCTGAATCTTCTGCTGTCATATACAGAAATGTCATGTTATATTCCATAGCATGCTGAACCAAGTTAAAAAAAAATTCTTTGTACATCATACAGTGGTTTGGTAAACAAAACCTACCAACTTCACAAATCTGGTCTCCATCCAATTGTATCTTATTTTTCATGCCTGATAGGCTCAGATTTTTTTCAGTGCACAAGTCCTAGCAGATGTCTTTCTCCAGATGAACAAACTGATTTGAATACTGTAAGGATATGACTGCTGTCAGCCAAGCTGTAATAGGTCTTCCTTTAGTTGCAGAAGTGTTTATTAAACTCTGCTTGAAAATAAATTGTACCTTTTGCACGTTTTCCTTGTTTGACCAGGGTACAACAGTCCAGCAAACTTCTGCCACTCAACTCATCCAAAAATACATTTTGTAATTGCATTGTGACTTACTGAGGAGACAGAAAGGTAATGATGGGGTATCCAGAATCAGCTTACAGACCCAAGGGAGTTTTAAACCCCATGCAGGTGAGTCTTGGCTGGCATACAGCTGAGCTCTCGGGAAGAGAAACTCTTCTGCAGGGTTCCTGAAGGAATGAGCAGTGAGGCCATCACCCAGATTAAAAGACAAGCTAGACTCTCCAGACCCTTAGAAGGAATTTTCCACAAGTATCTCTCTACTCAGTAGAGGCAGTGAGCATTATATTCACGTGGTATTTCCTCAGCACTGCAAATACAGCCAGTAGACCACACCATGCAAAGGGTGGCTGCACATGTATGAGGAGTAAGACCGCAAATGGTCTCAGTGCATGTGTTCAGGACCCTGCATTCTCTTATTCAGGCTCATTTAAGAAGTTTACGTTAGACAAATGGACCTAAAGATCTTTGCAGAAAAATAAGATGGAAAACTCTATTCAGTCAAGATAAAGAGTAAATTCCCACCTTCTAAAATCTCCCCAAAAAAGCAGATTTTTCCCCAATTATGCAATTCCATGAGGTATAACGGGCCAGTGCATTAAGCCCTTATGTGTTTTTCCATCTATCCCTTTATAAAGATACAATCTAAGTTTAGGTATCATATTTACCTAAAGATCTCTATTGCATCTGTGATTGAAATAGATATTCTGAAAATTCTTTTATACAGTATGTATACGTAACTATTACAGTAAACATTTTAAAAGATGCCAAAACAGGGGAGGAGTTTCAAAAGGTTTGTGGCTGCAGATAAAGGTTTTTGTTCATTTTCCCACTGCTCCTTTTACTAACCAGCCTTCAGCTTCCAATATGCTGCTGACAGCCACCTTTCAGATTTCTATATATCTCTTAAAGACAATTACTGAATTTATCCAAAGAGCCAGACTAGGAACATCCTAATAGGGTGTGTGAAAGGCTAACAAGATGGAAGCCTTTGAGGTGGTGTCAGTGTCTCACATCTCTTGATGTCAGCGAGTTGATAAAATTGTTACTAGTTCAAGAAGGCACGCACACATGGTTTCTCCTTTCAGTTGTTCCCTTCAACCAAGGCTGGATAGTTAAGGTCTTGTATCTCAGATGTGGTAAGTGGGCTGAAATGTCAGAATTCACTCCTCAGGAACTTCACAAACAGGAGAGTTTGTGTCTCAAGGAGGATTGAGCTGTTAGCAGTGGGAGAAACTGCCTCACTTCCAACTCACCTATTTATTATTATTATTTTTAATAAAAGGAATGCCATATTTAGCCTCTTTCTTATAACCTGAGCAAGACATTGATGAAAAGATAAGACTTCTTTTAAAGTTTCTTTTTTGCTTGCAACCACCAAGCACGATGCAGCTGTTACTCTGTCAGGTATGGTCTGACAATACTCAGCTGTGAGGGAAGATATCCCACTCCTTGTTCAGCATGGGAAACTGCTCAAGTCTGTGGAAAAAGTCCAAAATGATAGCCTCCTAGCACTGAGTGAAGTCAGCCATCCTTGATTCCCACCAGCATGAACCACCCAGGCTGGATGGGATGATTTCAGATACAGGTAGCACTTGGTGTGAGCTCAAACAGCAAAACTCAACACAGAGCTTCCATTAGTAATCATAACAACTCTAATAATAAACTCACCAATTTTTATGTTCAGTAAAAACGTGTGTGTACCCATTATCACAAAAGAAATCATGCAATAATGAATGTTACTACCACTACAAGCCATTAAGAGTTCAGGAAAACAAAGAAATACAGAGCAGTAATCTAGGACAGCATGTAGAGATCAAATAGTTGACTCTAAAAGTATCATTTGCATAGAGACTGCCTACTGAAATTGAGTGTAAACAAAGATACTGGTCCTGGTATCTGTGTAGAAAACAACTTGCACTGTGTAAAGGTCTGGGTTGCAGATGGATGCAGAGCAAAGAGTGCCACCTACAGAACTGCTGGGAACAGTTACTTCAGTGTATTATGTGCCCTTTCCATTTGCAGACCATCTATGATGATGTTTAGTTATCACCGTCTGGTGAGATCAAATCAAAGCTGCAGTGCTCTCAGAGCCAATAAATTAACTGAGAAGCAAAGCAATGTAAGAGAAAAGCTTCTAAACAAAAGACATGTTTGAAAAATTTGCTAATACTGCAACTATAAGAAATCATCTTGCCAGCTCAGAACAAGCCTGCTTTGAATATGCACTCTTCCCACGTGTTTGACATCATAATATGGCACATTTGATACTTGCACAGAATTCACAATACACGAGAAAACCTCAGAAATACTTCTGCAGCCATTTTACTTTCGTAAGAGCTCTCCATGCTACAAGCTCTCAAGGAAAAGAAGCACCAAAGTTAAAACCCATGCATTTCTTCCTATTTTGCCTCCATTAGTTGAGGCCCAGAAACATACTGCTCAGTGAGGTTAACTGGATGGCAGCTTCCTGGGTAACTAGGGGCTGGTTGGCAGTTTGGAAACAGATGGCAGGTTAAATAGTCTCAGCTGGTAGGAGTTTTGCTCTGGCCTTTTTCACCTCCCTTTAGACTAATACATGACCATATTGCAACAGGAAGATTTGAAGCAGTGGTCAAAAAGTACAACAGGCATTCCTTATCCACATGCAAATATTTCCCTATCCAGCCCATAAATGGCTGTCATGCATTTAATGATGACCACACTGATAATGATTATAATAAGACTGGACTGTGAGCTCCAATTCTTTTAAGAAATGTGCAGTTCTGGGGGTGTTTATACTCAGCTATTTGGTCTATGATAAAAAATGAGAGGAGGCTGCTGTGGCAGGGGAGAGAGAGAAAAAGAGATCTTTCCTTTTGCATCTGACGTATGTAAAAAGTTTTAAAACCCTTGGGTTTTGTGTGTCAGATGGCTTGCATATCCTGAAAAATCAGACTATTTGGGGCTGAACCTGGTCAGTCTGCTCAGCTACTGTGTGTCTGCCAAGCTTTGAGCCAATAACATATTGCAAGAGCCAGTGTAGTAATTATACAATCTGATCTCTGCATGCTACCAAAATAAACTCATAGCTAATGATGGCAGTGCTACCATCATTTAGCAGGTTGAAGAAGTGTGCCATATTTCATGTCTGCTCATGAGTTCACTCTCCTAGTCTGAAAGAGATTTAAGACACTTAGAAATGTACAGCTACTCCTCTCTGCTCTTTTCCAACTGCTCCTGGTCATATTGGGTGTTTCTACTCTATTCCTCAAATAAACAGAAAAGCTGCTCTCACAGCTCATCTCCACATCTACGAAATTACTTTCATGGTGGCTGAGTGCTCTCTGCTATCCAAATTTCTCTCAAACAAAAGAAACCCATTGCTTTCATTTTCTTGTGCTACTGAGCTGAACAAAGATAAAAGGAGTCAAATAAAGATTATTGATTTATTGTTATCATTTCTCATTCCTTCTCCTCCTTAGGAGTATTGTTGTGTATTTTATACAAACACATGCAGCAGCAGCAATCCCATGAACAAGTCAGCTTTGTGACTCTTTGCAAGCTTGAGTTATCAGCAGCCACCTGTGCCATACGCTGTACTGAGGAATTAGTGACTTGGAAAATTATCCAATCCATACTATCAAATCAAGGGAAAGATCTCTTGTTTGCAATTACTCCCTCAGAGCTTGCTGCTGCTCCTTCTTGCATTTGATAAAATTCAGGTATAGAACTACAGCACTGGACCTTTACAGTGACAGTTCATTGGGCTTCATAAGTATATTCTCAATGCCACAAAATATGATAGAATTATTACTAGGAGGTAATTATATTGATTTTTTTTCTCCCTCAGGTTCAAGATAGGTTGTATAACTGGGAAGTTACAGTTACATTCCTATTCCTACCATGCATACAGTCTGAAACAAATGGAAAGATGGAAATTCAATGTAGCAGAAGCTAACATCTTCTGCAAGGGCAAGGATAACTGCAAAATACAGCCTTCTCATATCTCCTATAGATGTATTATGAGGCAACTTCTCCAGAACCAGAACATGAGCAGTCATGGGGCCTTACAGGTGACTTTCCAAAAGAGTTATTAATATGGATTCATTAAATGTTTCTATGAAGGGCAGAAAAATTAGACCCAGTCCCCAGCTTGAAATTCTTTTTTTTTTTCTTTTTCAAACCCAGAAACTTGAAAAAAACCCTGGCATGGCTTAAAACTCGAAACAAAATAAACAAACAAACAAAACCAAAAAGGCACACAGAAAAAAGACTTTAAGAGAGAAAACTCAAAATATTGAAAGGCACCAGCTGTACTTTATGAATGCAGAATACCTACCAACATCTTGTAAACAACTGGATGCACTAAAGTTTTCAGAACTACAGAGGTTACATTATTATAACTAACTACCCAACTTATGCTGCAGCATGTCTTTTGTTACAGATTGGGAATAGAAATTGGCTACCACAGTTCCCCGGTTAGGACAGACACCTCAGGCTGTGGTGAAACATGACCTTTATAGATATCTAGCAAAAAACCATTTAAGAAACAGATATAACATCATGACCTTTTTAGATACGTAGCATAAAACATCTAAGAGAAAATCCTGCCCCTCTTCCTTTCTGCCACGGACACAGCAGGAGCTGCCCCAGGGCCAGTGGTGGCACTGGGAGCTGCAGGTTCTACTGAATCCTGAGATGACAGCAACAGTGGGGCTGATTACACCAAACATTGCCACCTACATGCCTGTTATTTAGGCTCTCCCTACAGTTGCTGGAGGCAGGCAGGCAGCTCCAGAAGTGGTGTTTAAAATAAAGGTCTAAAGCAGAATATAGGAGTTTAAAAATATAATTCATGAATTGTTCTTTGGAGGCACTTCCATTGCTTTCTCTGCAGAGGGACTGCTAATTTATGACGAGAGTTCACTCGGGTGAATGGCACCTCAAGGGACGACACATATTACACCCTCTGGCAACAAGGGGCTGCTCATATTGCTCCAGCACACAGAAGAGATCACATTTTAGTGGAATTAGTGTAGGACACAGTATTTCTTTGACCAAACAGAAGCCAAGGCTCAATGCTATTGCTCTGCACTTTTGCTTCTTAATGGAATATAATCTTGTAAAACTGGAATTACGTTTATGTCAGACTTTTGTGCTTTTCTCCCATAAAAAAAAACCCACATAAAGTGCAAAGAGGAGTTTATTTTATTAAGTCTGAGCAATTAAAGATGTAGCACAGCTAATGACAGTGTTTTGCTGCTCCTATGGTCCTAACACAGGCAATTCCCTTCCAGATACAGTCTGTAGGGTATTTTTAACAAAACAACACCATGTTAGTGAACTTTCAAAGGAAAATTTTGGAGGAATGAGAATTTGAAAAACAGAATTAAAATAAAATCCCAAGGAAGGAACAGTGCTACTCAGAGAAGTGCATGATGAAAAAATCAGGAAAAAAAATAAATAATCGTTTAATGGCAAGATTCAAGAGGCCAGTTAAGTTAGGTTCAAATTAATTAAACCTTGGAACTAAAGTGTTTGGTAGAACCCCAATGGAAGTCAAGATGCTGAAACAGGAATATCTGAGGGTCTAAAATTATCTTAAAGTCTAAACCAAGTAAGAGGTAGTTGGAGGACATCAGAATGAGGAGAATGAGAACAATTTGCTCGAGACTGTGAAAGGTTAATGAAGCAGCTAAGGAAGAGAAAGGTCCATCTGAGAAGCCAAATGATCCTTTACCTCAGTGAAACAGAAGACCCTTGCTCCTTTCTACTAATTAAGAATAAATACTATCAAAAGAGAGGTGTCAGGTGTTCTGGAACAAATAGCAAGCTTCTGAAAAAGTATCTACCGCTTCTTAGTTATCTGAAATGTGTACAAAATACATTCTCTCTGCTTCTCTGATGTGTGCGGCACACTGGATTATATTTAAAATCAGTTCAAAGATTCAGAATCACTCCAGGGGATTCTGACCAGTGGATGAAAATGACAGCTCAAATCAGAAAAACAAAACACTTGGAAGATGATGATAATGATGTTTTGTGAAGAAACACCAGACTATAGCTCTATGTGTTATTTTCTAGAAAAGCCACCTTAAATGCCCCAAACTGCCATTTCCACTCCCCTTACAT
>JAWWLV010000088.1:8681978-8698951 GCA_035041135.1 Platyrinchus mystaceus
AGACTATAGCTCTATGTGTTATTTTCTAGAAAAGCCACCTTAAATGCCCCAAACTGCCATTTCCACTCCCCTTACATATATTGTAATGTTCTTACAACAGTTGTGTCACTGTAAGTGTTGGAGAACTATTACACAAATTAGATTACAAGTAAAATAAATTCTCTTAAAAACTATATTATATATTAAATTTTAAAAAGATTGTATAGCTCAGCTCCCAGAGTGTTTACTATATTGGATGCAGTAATAAGGGCATAACAGCACAAGCAAGCAAGATCTTCTTTAAGTTTTAGTGCTGAAGAAAATGTCTTAGAGTTACAATCTTAGAAACCTTGTGACACGTTGATGCAACGGTGAATAAGTAGTGAACTTTTTGACAAAGTTTATTCAGATTGCCAAAATAATTTTTCAAGGTCTGTTACAGAAGATGGGTGTAGCTAAGAGGTTATAAAGTAAGGAGGAAAACACTGCCCTAGAGAACAAATGACCAGAAGAGGGAAAACAAAGAATATGATTAAATGGTGAGTTTTTATCATGGTGAAAGGCTAATGACAGGGCATCCTGTGGTTACTTTCTAGGTCACTGGCTATTTAATAGATTCATTAATAATCTAGAAAGGGATGGTGTGTATGTAGGCAGCAAAACAGGCACATAGTAATTTTTCAGGTTATTCAGGACAGAGAGGACAGAGAATTGAGTTCAGAGTTTTGCCAGAATATAGGTTTGTCTTCTGTGGACAATTTTGTCTTGTTATCACTAACCAATACGGTATTAAAACTACAGGGCTGTTTTATAAAGAAAAAATAGTTTTATCATCATTTAATTCTTTATGTACTAGAAGTTATTTTGACTTCCCACATAAGCCTACAAGTTACACAGGTTTTATTTCCTGTTCTCTTTTTTCTTTTAGAAAATCTCCCAGAAAAGAATATACAGTTTAGCAGTAACACTAACAAAATATCAAGAAACTCCAGAAATCAAGCTTAATGTAAGTTCATCAATGCTCAGCTTACATTTATTTTCTAAATGTCAATACTACTCATCTGGCCTATCCTCCTCTCAGTGGAAGGGAATGAAAATAATATATTTTTTTAGTCAATTTTCATTCTTTCAAAAATTAAATACACAAAGCAATAACCCTATTTTTAAATAAATCAAACCCAGTGATGAAACTTTTACAGTTAATACCACCTAGAAGCTGATTTTTTGAGAAAATATTCACACAAGATTACTTTTACAATATAAGATTTAAGAAATTCACCCATCATTCCATCTTGTGCATATGCACATATGCTATAATATACCTAATTTCTTTGTCCCTCAAAGACCTAAGAAGAGAAAAATTGTCAAGTTCTTGAAATCTGCACAGCAGCCGTACCTTGTATACAAGTGTGGAATCATGACTGCTTCTTAAGGTCAGTGCAGCTTATGGTAATGAATATGGAAAGGTTACTATTGTTGTCTTTTGTTGATTTCTCCTCAAAAAAATGCAAAGAACAAAAAGGTCACTAAGCAATGTTTCTAAGCTACTTTGGAATTTACTAATCTATCATTGAAGAAAATAAAAAAAGGGTTAATAAAATATAGCTAGACACAGAAAAGCAGATTAGAAGTGGCATTTAACTGTGAAACCTTCTTTAGGCAGAGAAAAAATAACCCCAAAATCAGAAAGGAAAGCTACTTTCAGACTTTGATCACTAAATAAATATTTACACACTGAATAAAGCTTTATAAAGTACAAGGCCAGAGCACCATAACACGTCATTGAGGAACACATCTGTGACACTGGAGCTGACATCCAGTACTGCAATGAGTGATAGATGCAACAGTTCTACGAAAAACGTCCTTGTCCAGATCAGTGACAGAAGTTACTGTGACTGAGTTTCGCAGACCAAGCCAATACTGGAAATGATTGAAAAAGCAAGCAAGGTGACAATGCAATGGGGAGAAAAGACTCCATCATGAGGCACTAAATTAACAATTGAGAAATATCCAAGGAGGATACAAACTTGTGTTTTCAAGCTTAGAGAGTGAAGTGTTTGAATTAGAGGAGCTGAGAGAAGACAGAAGCCAGTCAAAGGCAGTCTGGATTGGCAAAGGGATGAAGGAACTAGAACTCCAATGTGTCCAAAGGCACTGCTCAGTCTTGGGTCCAGGCTGGGAAAGTTTGGATGCAATATAAATTTAAAACAATGTCTCTGTCCTCTGACTTGCTTTTGTTCTAAACAAATTATAAATGGGTTTCAAGTCATTATTTGGTTGCTGCCAGTGTCTCCAAGTGGAGGGTTTGAAAGTAAGTCAGATCCATTGTGGAAAACCCCAGTGATAACTAGGAGCTGTAGGGTCAGGAGATTACCTGAGAGAAGGATAAACTTGTAATTTCATCTCAATGCACAGAGCTGGGGCTAGAGAGCCAGAAATGCACTCTGAGATGTATGCCTGAAAGAGCATGAAGAAAAGGTAGATTTTTCTAAGAAAAATTATGTGAGAAACTAATAGTGTTTCTATATGGATAATTTCAATATATATGCCAACAGAATATGCATGTCATTCTGAATTATTGCATATATTTATATTTCTGTGGTTTTCTCATGTTGTGTGGCCCTTTAGCTTGGCAGTAACTTGTCTACAGTGTTTGTTCAGCTTGATGACAGAGTGGAAGAAGCAGCATAATCTTGACATTTTGGCATTACTCTTCATCTATCTTGCCTTTTGTGGAGGTTACTATATTATTTAAAATGCCAAATGCTCGGAACAATATAGATAAGCCAAATTCCATGAATTTTAATGGGAATATTTTATACTTCAGATTCAAAATAGGCTTCTTGTTTGAGAGGAGGATCAGCTTTGAAGATAACTGTACAAACAGCGACATCGTCACATTGAGCTGTTTGGTAGAGTAAGTTATGAATGAAGAAGAACATGTAAGTATTTTCATGAAACAGCCCTTTCACTGATAGGGGATAGGTTAATCTATTTTATGAATTTTGAAGTCACAAAGCAATGGATGTTTTCTGTGTAATGGATGGAGCTGCTGGACTTATGTGATCATATGTTTGTACTTCTATAAAAATAGAGATTATAGAATTAAGGCACATAATTACCAATGTTGCAGAGGAAATAAGCAGTAGTAATTTATCTATTTTCTATTACAAAAATGACATCTTTAACAAAAAGAAATTTAAATAGAATTTTAAAGTGGTAGGACCATTTTCTCTTGCTGAGCATATTCTTTTGTCCATGTGTATATATATATATATACAGGCAAAGGCTTTGAGTCTGAATTTGTTTCTTAAGCAAATTTTATGTTGAAAACACACATGATGTTATGTCCAGATGGAGAGCAAAGAGAAGAAAAGAATTTCAGATTTCATCTGCGTTTTCATTTCAGTATATATGTCAAATGCTTTGCCTTGTTTAGATAAAGGTCAAGAAAACACAAAGATTTTCTTTTTATCTGAAGAGATTTTGTAAAACAAGCAAGATGTAGGTGGAATGATTTGGAAATGAGTTCTTTTTGAAATTTTCTACTGCAGTCAATTGAAGTCCTGAAAATGCAGCTTAATTGTTGGAAAATGTATCCTACACTGATACAGCCCTAACTACTCCTTTGTCTTGCAAAGAGAAATCAGCACCAACTGGAGAACATGACACAGTCTGACACAAACTGTTACAGAGCCACGGAGAAGGTACTGAGCATAGCAGTGCTGCAGGAAGAGAAAAGGGAAATAAGATAATTATTTGTCCTTTTTTTTGTAACATGATTGTCAAAAGGTCTGTGTGTGTTTAGCAGGGAATATGCACTATTTATTTCAAAAGCCTGAAGTCAAGCGCATGCTTAAGAACAAGACTTGGGGGAAATTTATCCCTCCATATGATTAAGTAGCATCCTAAAATACAAGAATCAGATTTATTGATTTATTTATTGTTTCACAAGCCATTGTGTTTGGCAACATATTTTAAAAAATCTGGGTAAGTTAGAAGACAGACATGTTAGAACACAGCTGAAGGTCAGACACATTCTTAAGACAGATTCTCTTCAACTTCTCTTTAACTTCTGTATCTATCTCAAATTGTTACAGGACATCTCACTTCTTCCTGAAACAAATATAAGGTTGATGCCTGTGGTATTTACTTACTCTGAGAGTGTTTTAATGATTAGCTAACTCACCCTTGCCCAGAAAGGCAGGAAAAAGGCATTAGTTGGACAAATTCAGTAAAGTACTCCATAATTGATGATAATAATGACTCAATAGTGAATCACTACCACAGTAGTTATTCAGGTAGCAAGGGATGAAAAAACTACTCAAGTACTCCTGAAAAGAACCAGTCACAATATCTCTTCACTCAATATGGTTAAAATAAAATAACATAAAAAAAAGTTATTCTGGGTCTTCTCCATAAAAAAAAAACACCCCAGTGTATAAAATATAAAAACTACCTAATGCTCTTTTACAGATTATTTTTTGTGCATATAGATAAACTGGACTGAAAGTTGATATGGAAAGTTTAAACTAATTAGATTTCTAGAAATAATTATCTCTAACCAAAGTGAATGACAAGTCAAATGGATGACTCAATTTCAGTGATAGCTAACATAAGAAAAAAAATAGATCAAATTCTTTTCACACTTTAAATATGAGAGGCAATATCCAGAACAGACTATTCAGGTGGACTAGAAACAGATTTTTTCTTTCCCTTCCCAGATATTATAGAATTCTATAAAAAACCTGAACTACTGGAAGAGTGAAATCAGTTGTGTCAACACGTCCATGCACAAGAATAAGAATAAATGACAAATTTGACACAAATTCTTCCAGAGAAAAGTTTCTTTATTTTTGTCAGGCATAAGAAAGGGGAAAAAAAGGATTCTGAATTTTGAAAAATGGTGGTTTTTTCCCTTATCAGCCTGAAAAATTAAAATGTTTGGAATTCTCTGTAAAAGTGACCATAATAAAATATTTCATATCAAATGGTAATTATATTTTCATTCTGGTCAGCTTATTTATCTTCTATAAAAATGCAATGCTAGAACTTCTACACATTTTCAGTGCATCTTGATGCAGGTATCCTTATATTTAAGAAACGGTTCAACTGTGCTCTGTTCAATTAACATTAGCAGAAATATTTACAGCAATACAGACGTGGTACACATATATTTTAGAATCAGATACTAAGAAAAGATTTTTTTTGCTGAGACACAGCACACACTTTTTCAAAATGTAAAAAGCACCAGTGCTCACATATATCCTTTTCGCATTCAGGGGGCAAAACTCAGCTTTCCATTTCTGCTCCCTTATCTCTTTTAAAGTGCAAATACATTTCCTGTAACCATGCTTTTCAAGCAGAAAACGGCCAATGGATTGGTTTTTTTAAAAAAAAGAGCCTTTTCAGAGCAAACCGTAACTAAAAGAAATGGGACAATTTAGAACTTTGTCCTTCTGCACTGAAGATTTTCAATTGACTTCACTTGCATTGGGACTGGCACTCTAAAGGACATGTAGAAATTAGCTTTGAACAGCTTACTAAATAAGTAGCCCTAACTGCACTCCTTACTGAGATACAAAGCTGATCATTAATAACTTGGTAATTTAGGGGAAAAAATCAGGGTTCTCAAGCACCTTTCAGAAGCAGACTGGAGGACTGCATTCAAGGAATAATGACAGAAATGAAAGAATAAAATTGCAACCATCTTCCTTCCACTAAAAAAAAAAAAAATCAATTTCTGGATAAACCCAGGGTCTTGGACACTCTTCACACAGGAGAACAGAAAGGACTGTCATTATTTTTTTAAACATACATGAAGATAAAAGCCTTAATTGGTGAAAGACAAGCACCTGACGGTGATTTGAAGAGTTTCATTTTTGTGACCGTAAGTCAACTCTTGTAAAAAAGATCAGCAGAACTTCAAAAAGATTAAAAAAACCCCAAACAAACACCATTCTAGCCTTTACTTTATGCATTTTTCTATCTCATCGAGAGGAGAATCAAACTCCTGCATGAAGATACCTGTTTTGTTCCAATAACACACAGCAGCGCTCCTCCTGAACCCCTTGCACAAACAAACAGCTCGGAATTGCCTCCACGGCTAAGTTACCTCCTCACTGCTCTGCTCGACTGAAGCAGCTGCAGACAACGGTTTAAATCAAATTCATACAAGGCAGGGACTGATATTTCCAAAAGAAAATAACAGCTAATATAGAAGAAAATAAGAGAAGGGTTGATATTAAACTCCAAGTTATTTAATTTTAAAGATTGAAGCTTGGACTGGGGAGAAGGTTAAGCCCAGAAACGACGCAGTCTGAGGGCAAGGTGATTTGATGCCACACTCAATGACCAAATTTTGGCAAAGAATAGGAGGGAAAGCACCAGGAGGGATGGAAAGCTCCTTGCTGAAAAAATTTGAAAAAAAATTCTCTGCACTTCAAACGCAGTTTGAAGATCTGACCTTAGCATGGAGACAGGTTTCATCATTTTTGCCCAGGAAGATGTTGCAGCCCCATGGGAGAAGTGCAGTGGGAGACAAGTGTCTGCAGGACCAGAGGATTAGGGTGGTGGTGCTTGGTGAGATTTGAAGATTTCAAGACCTCACCACTAGGAAGTTTTGCAGATCTGTGGTGTTTCCAATGTGTCCTAAGCTCTGACAATAATAATAAAAGAACAGAGGGGATCATGATGACAGGGACATGGCCCCAGTATGCTAATTATCTTGTTTTCTCATTAATGACCAGGATCAAAACTTTTAAATCAAAGATTTTAAAGTAAGAGAAATCAAACTTCAAACACCATGACAGGCAAAATAATTCAGATAGTTCCCTTATTTAATAGCAGTTACCTTTGAGTCTCTTCTATACATTTTCCTCTGCTTTAAGCTCTTTCCTTCAGTCTTTTTGGTGGCCTTTACCATTCACATTCACTGGAATGTAGGTGGATGTAGGTAGCTAAATCACTTCTAAATTTTTGCAGAGCAATTTTTTGGTTTCCTGGCTCAACTTCTATTTCTTGCCCATTTTCATCTACTATGTCCCACAACTTTCTCTCTCTATTGTGCCTAAAAACCTCTGATGTTTCTCTGTTGGACCTGTCTACCTTTGGATCCTCCATCTGCCCCTTGGAAAGCCTGGGAGCAGGCAGGAGGCTGCTCTGAGCAGCTTTTGTCTGCAGACCACTCACAGGGAAGGAGGGCAAGTGTGGCTTTGGCTGGAGGCAGCAGCCAGCCCATCTCCTGCTTCTCCAACTCTCTCATAAGCTCCATACTATGCACCCCTCCTTACCCAGGAGGAAGGAGATGCACAGTATTGATGATGCTCCTTCAGCACCTTCCCATTTACCACACCTCAAAGTTGAGGATTTTTACTAGTTAGTGCTTAAAAAGACCAAAATTATACCTGGTGGAGGTTGATATGAACAATCTGTACAAGGATGAGGTGCCATTTGGTCTGTAGGATTTGAAAACAAACCCACAATCCTTCTCTGTATGAGTCTGACAGCTCCTATATTAATTGGCTATTGCACAGCACCCATGCATGCAGTGCTGGTAATTAAGGCAGAGTCAACATTCATACACCCCCAGATTTAAAGAAAGATTGCTTGGTTAATTAGGATACAATTTGGTTTCGTATGCTTCTAGAAATTGCTCCAATAATAAGTTTGTGTACTATTATTACAAAATTAAAAACTGCCAGCAAAGCAGCTATAATTAATGTCTCTGACTTAAAGGCATAACTCTTGAATTCTGAGAATTATGTTTTCTAATAGTAGGAGAAACAATATTGCTCAGGTTTAAAAGACTGAATTTAAATCAGTTTGTTTATCAGGAAGACGAATAATGGGTTCCCCTTTATTTTTCCAGGAAAACACATCATATTAATTTTTTATTTATTTTTTTAGAATCACAGCTATTTTGAAGTAACCCATTATTAGAGACAGAAAAGTGACAAATTCCCTCAGTTCAGCAATACAAGAATTTCCAGCTTAAACACCTCACCCAAAAAACTTTACATCCTGTATCTGACACACTGTATCTGCTACCAAAGCTATGCATCTAAGCACAGCAAATTGTCATTTTTGGGGCAATGCATAGCAGGGAACAACAATAACGAAGGGGAAAAAAAAACACAACCCACCTGACAACAGTATAAGCTACAATAATAGAGTTTAGGATGTAATCACTTAGCTGCTGTCTCTGACCACAGTGGTAGAATACTACTTTCCAGCTGAGTTTAGGCTCTGAAGGTCATTAGAGATGTGTACCAATAAACATACACTCTGCTATCAGATTAGCAGACAAAACAGTTTCCATGGCAACCCTTGGACCAGAGAGCTTGCCTGCATTCAGCATTCATTTAAAATATTTTTTTTTCCTCTCTCAGTCTCCTTGGAGTCAGTCCTGTGAAACACAAGTGCTTGCAAGCTCTCTAATCTGCGGCTGCCTTTGAAAACCCATCCAACGGGTGTTGAAGCTGAGCCAATTAACAGGACGAGAATTGGGTGAATTGCAGAGAATCTGGCAAGGCTGTGTTTACCAATTAGGGTTTTTTTTATGATGCAAATGTTGCACACCATGCAGCAGGAATAAAAGCCAGCTATGCTGAATATGAAACTGTTAATTGCATTTTTCAGAGACACGGCTACAAGGTGAAACTAATCATACAAATGATAACTGGGTTTTACCACCTACAGTGCTTTGGTATTGCACTTTCACTAATCTGTATTAAAATAGCCCATAAATTTTTACAGCAAAAGAAAATACAGGCCTTAATACACCCTCCTGAATTTTGGGGCACACAAGGAATGAGGGGAATTAGATCTAAGTAAAAAGCAAATTAGACATAAGTAACAGGAAAGCAAACAAATTATTTCTAAAAGTATCAAACGTTTTTGTTTTTGTTTTTGGTTTTTTTTTTTTTTTAAATAAAATGTACATTTGCTACAAAACAAAGAGAAGTATAATCTATTTAACTCAAATGAAAATCCTCATGGTAAAAGAGACTGGTAAAGATTTCCATGAGTCGGAAGTTTTCTGGGGGAATCAGTCCAACCAAACTTTGGGGATGAGGATGGAAAATACTTGAATCAAAAGCCTTAAAGAAAAACTGGATAATGGATATTTGTGGAAAGGTTTATTAGATAATTTACAAACAGCAGGAGGGTCTGATATATAAGACCCCAGATTGCTGACAGGATTTGGAAATACTTTAGTCTGAAGAGAAGCTTATGAAGAGGACCTCATGTGTAATTGGTCCAAGTTTATGTATTTTCATGTATTATAATTCAGCATAGGAAGAGGCAGACGAATGGATTTTGAATCTAGTCTCCTTCATAAGTTAAACCTTATTTCTCCATGGGCAAAAATCACCTCAGTTAGGGGAGCCCTTAACGAGGAACACTTTAAAAAAGCAATTAAATTAAATCCTTCAATAAAACAATGAAATCTGATTTTTTCCTCAAACATTCCTCAGTATGGAAAAAAACCCAACCCAATATGTTGCTCTACCATTTTCTCCTCTAAATGTGACACTGAATGTGTATCATTAGACAAAATTATGAGATTACTTTTTGATATGCACCTAGTGAATATTTAGACACAAAGTCTTGCCACTAACACCAATAAACCACAGGCACTGCCTCTACCACTTTCTCATCCACTTGGAAGTATAAGGTACTTTGAGCGTACTTAGCTAATTTTTTCCTGTGACAAATTAAGTTAAAAAGTGACGAGAAATAAAACAAGGTTCAAAGGGCATTTGAGTAAGTAGGTTCAGTTGTTTCTAGGTGGGATAAAGACCACAATAGTTTTGGGATACAGATTCCCAAAATGCTCTAAAAAATTTAATCAATCCTTCATTGAATCCTTATGAAAAAAAATAAAAAGAATTATGATCTTTCCCATTCCATATATAATTTCTGTGTCAGTCACATAGAATTAGAAATAGATACAAAATCTACTGCCATCAAATAGGTTGCCATAAAATTATCTCTATGCCTGTACCTTTGTCTTTTAGAAGACAAAGCATGCAGCACAGCAAATGTTTGGAGAGCACAAATATTTGCTAAACTAATGTATTTTGTGGTCAGCAATCACATGTACATGACACTTAGATAAAGAATAAAAGCATCAGAGAGGGTTTTCAAATGTTGCATTTAAAGAAGAGGATCAAAGTAAACGCTGCGAAGAATAACCACAACTAGAGTAATATGCTAGACAACTTCAATTGAAAGTGGCATGGCTTAAAGTAACAAGATAATAGGGTTGAATAATGCAAATGACCATATCCCATGTGGGTTTGCACTACAAGAGATCCTAAAACCACAGAAAATTAGGAAAAGGCATTGAAGAGCAGATTCTTGAAGAGATTTTCCTAAAAGAATAGAGAAAATGAGGACAGCTGGGAACCCTGAATGCACAGCAGGATGAGGGGCAAGGGAATGATTTGCTCTATAATAAGAACTGAGGGAAACAGTGACAATTGTAGAAAGTGCATGAAGAAAACTAGCCAGGAATGAATGGCCCATGTGTCTCTGAACTGCTCTGGCAATCAATCATCTGTTTTCCAGCAAAAGACAAAATAGAAATTTGAATCGCAACTGCTGCCAGGGTGTGCTTAGCCCGCACCAGAACAGCATTAAGACAGCACGAGAAACTCTGTCAGACTTGATAAAATGGTTATTAGAAAGGATGAGTTTTCATGAGCTTCAGAAGACAGATGGGTCATGTTAGAAATGAACCTGCATCTAAATGACATGCTTCTCTCCATTCTTTTGTCTATTTAGTTTCCTGAGCTTTTCATACTCTTTGGTTGATTCATAGGATGCTAAAGTCATCCAATACCACTGGCAAATACATATCTGATAGTTGAAGATCTGAATCCTCTTCAGAGGTTTCTTCTAACCAGGAATTCATTGCAGGTCTGTTCACTTCCATTGTCCATAATGTTAAAAGATGCAGATTTATAAAAGTTGATTTGCAAGAACTTAGCAGCTATTCAAAAGCAGAGAGAAATAATTTTGATTTCAATTGTTGCAATGTATAAATTTGAAGACCTTGGATCTTGGGATTAAAGTGAAAGGGAAAAAATAAAGTAATTGAGATAATGATCAAAGGATAACAAAACACAATTGTTACTGAAGATTATAAAGCTCTGAAAAATCTGACTGATTATCTCTACAAACAAGCTATCAGATTGCTGGAAATTGTTGGAAGCTTGGAGGCTATTTGGAAAAAAGATAGCTTTGCAATGAATGACAAAATTAGGATCTGCCTTGTGTCCCTGAAGTTGTAGATAGATGAGCAACAAATCCTCTGATTCTTGAGACAGAAACATCAGTTTAAAATTACTGCATCAATAGCAGTTCAGCATCACGGTATAAGGAAACTCATCATTTTTGAATAAGACTACCTGGCAACAGAAGGCAACTCTGAGGGTTAGAGCCTAGAGCAAATATTTCAAGTTATGGGTTTAGAGTGAAATGTAGGATAGTCTCCAAGGCTTAATTGACCAGCTGGGAATATTTTATATACTCAGGTTAATAAACTCAAGGAAACAATTTAGGCCAGAAGATCACCAAGATTAAAACTGAAATATTTCAAACAGATCTTTTTTTTTTTTTTTCAGGCATGATTTTTGTTGGTTTTTTCTTTTTTTGTTTCTCTTTTTTTTTATTTATTTTTGCAAATAGGAAAATGCTGGTTTGCACATTTAAAATCCTGCCATTTAAAGCTGTAGTGTAGAAATAAACAGTTGCCACCACATTCAGAATATACATGAGCTCAACAAATACTCTACTCCTTGAAGAAAGTTTGATATTATAAAGACAAGAACGAGCAAGAGGGTGAGAATGAAAACGTGAAAATCACTAAAACAGTAACTAGACAAGGTTTTGTGACACTTTTGCTTATCCTTGAACCTGCCTGGAGACATAGTTATTCACCTGCCTGGATATATACTACTCCTACTTCTTAATAAGAGTTAACAGGGCTTTTAGTGGTGTCAGAAAGGATTCTAAAGCAGAAAACAATTCACATTAGTGACCTAACTTAGGAAGAGATGTCTCATCCTCCTGAAGAAGTCTGAGAAAGGTCTGGCTACAATAACACCTACAACATAGATAAATCAAATAACAGTATTATTTTCTGTTGCTAGAACTTTGATGCTTCTTAATCTTACTCCAGAGTTTGCAATCCCGTCATAACAAAGCAGGTATATACACAACTGGCATGCATTCTGAGCATACTGGAAATCTAATTTTTTATTATTTTCTACCCAGTAACACTACTTTTAAGCGGTGATATCACAGATGACAATCTTTACTATGTTAACAAGGAACTTCTCCAAGTTGGTATCAACAGAAATGTTTTCTCCCTCCCAGGCACCATGGTGACTGCAGCACTAAAAATAAGCACTGTCTAAAGGCAGATGAATGAAGATATGAGCGGGGCCTTCTACAAACCAGAGCCAATAAAATCACTGAGATTTGGACAGAAATTATATGGAAAGAATACTCACTGTTATTTTTCCAAGATACATTTGATATGCAAGTACCACAAAGCTGGAGCCACAGCAGCAGGAGCTAACTACTAACTGAGACAGTTCCAACAGACTTCTACACACAGTTGCCATAATTGCTCTTGACTCGAAGTCCAGGTACTGTGGTAGCTCTAGGGGTTGTAGTCTCTTAAGGTCACAGTGTTTAGCACAATATAATCATGATAAACCTGGTAAGTAAAATACCTGCTGGCCTAAGAGGAACCTGCTGCATCTGCTTCTCACAAATTCTGATTTACTGAGAGGAAAATTTTCATTTTCTGAACTATGGTATTTTGTCCAGTGTGTTAGAGTAACTAATTTAATAAATTATATAACTCCTTCAAAAAACTACTGGATATCAAATTGTAAAGAAAAGCTGAAGACTGTACACCTCAAGAAACGGTTTTTTGAATCAGGAAGTGTTTGGATTTTTAATCTGACTCACGTTATTGTGTATATGTGTTTACTAGCTGTTTCTCTAAAATGTTTTCATAATCCTAATGGGAAAAGGAACAATTCTTTCTCTACAGGTCATTGAGACCTCCAGAGACAGTAAAATCAAAGTCCAGGATGAGTCTGAATAGTACAATTTATAATGCAAAGCAGTAAAGTATTCCTTAGATTTCCAAATAATCTTCTATACCAATATTAGGTAATAGAGGAAAATAAAGCCCTAGTTTATTTTTGCAAGGTTTCCACAAGTAGAGTTTACAGCCTTCACCCCCAATGGATAAAATCACTTTATTTCTCTTAGAAATGAGGAAAAAAAAACCCAAACAAACAAAAAAAAACTCCAACATTTTTCCTTGTAGATTAAAAGTAAATGAAAAGAGGGGATGCAAGAGTGTAGCTTTATCTGTATTTCTAGACATGGTTTGCTATTATGCCTTTCATTACTACAAATGGTATCGTTGTCAAGTCAAAAGTAAGCCAATATCCGCATGATACATGAAGACCATGTCATTTATCCAGAGTCTGAAAGGCAGAAACTTTTCAGTGCAACATTAATTTCCCATCCTAGGTATATAAAACTGTATCCAAAATGATACAGTGCTGACTTGAAGTTATGGGGTGATTGAGGGGAGGGGGGTACCCAGCTTAGACATCCCTGTGAACGTGAAGATTCAGGAGCAAACCAACTACCTGAGCAGGAGAGGACACACCAAGCCCAACCTGAGGGTCACTACAGGGACCTGCCAGCACATGACAAACTGGTGATTTGGTTGTGTGGATTCACACTGAACACATGAATTCACTGGGCTGATACCACCAGGTGAGATAACAAAGTCAAAATAAACCAGGCTTTACCAGAGGGGCCACAGATAAACTCAGTAATTAAGTTGGAAATGTATTTGTTCAGGTGTCAATATTGAAGGTTTACATTTGCATTGAAAAGCTTTGACCTAATTTTAGAAGCCATAGATACTTTAATCTATTTTATGATAGATTCACTTAAGATACATTGTTTAAATATAATTGTAGCTATTAAATCTGAACATATATAACATCATGTAACACCTTTTGACTTAGGGAAATGTATGATGTATAAACAGGGAATTCTTAGTGTAAATTTCTCTACTTAGCAGTCTGTAGTGTTAATTCTACAAATAAACAATGTTTTTTCATTTTTCATTTTCAAAGCTACCAATGAAAATTAGTAATGTCAATGGTATGAAAGAATGGAAATGTATAATGTTTAAGTAGCCAGCTGAAAACAGACATAGAAGCTAAAAAGAAAACCAAAAGGGCAAACAATTCCCTTTGACCATTTTCTTTCCTTTTTCTCATTCTTTTTAAAGATGCCTTCTCAAATAACAGCACAGTGACCAGTCTTGATTGTTAGAGTGGGTGCTCAAGAGTTGCAAAAGTATTTTCCTGCAATGGTCATGAGATTTTTGAAAGTAAAAACAAGAGAGATGTATGGTACATTTCATGTATTGATTGACCTTAGTATATGACAGAAAAGTACTTTGAGCACAAATTACAAGAAGAAAGTTTGAGGCAACATTTTTACCTTTGGACTCACAGACCTCAATTTTCTTTTCAAAACTATAATAAAGACTAACCGGCATTTCCACTACCCTAGTGTAAGAACAAATTGGCTGAAGCTTGATGTTTCCTAGGGCTTCACAGATTTTGGGAAGAAATGCATACTGACAAAAGTGTTGTCACCTCCTACATGTTCTACTATATCCCAGCCTGGGTAGAAGTGGGGAGCACAGCCCTCCTCAGGGAAATTACAGCAGAAGAAAATTGTATGTTCCCAGAGCACTGGAGCTGCACATCAGCTGTGCAGGTTGTAAAGGCTGAAAGGTGAAATGTGCCCTCTTCAAGACATAGAACAGGATACTTTTTTAATAGCCAGGACATGTTATTCAAAATCTGGATCACAAAAAACAAGTTGTTCTAATTCGCAAGTTTGTAGCTGGAATATGAGGCTATATAAAAATTATCTTCTAAAAGTAGAGTAATATAGAATCATAAAATCATAGGATGGTTTGGGTTGGAAGGGACCTTAAAGATCATTTAGTTCCAACTTTTCTGCAGTGGGCAGAGACACCTTCCACTAGATCTGGTTACTCAAAGCCCCATCTAACCTGGCCTTGAACGCTTCCAGGAATGGGGCATCCACAACTTCTCTGGGCAACCAGTTCCAATGTCTTGCCACAACAGATGAGTGGTTCATTGAGGAATACTCCGAGATTTAATAGCTACCTGTTCAGACACATTAGGAAGTCTTAAAAAGGAGGAAACAGATCTATTTCACCTTTTACAAAGCTTCAACCCAGGAAAGACTTCTTTTCCCAGTGATATACCTATTATCTTTTTCTAGAGGGGACATTTTCAGATTTGTTCTGTCCCCCATACATTTTCAGCCCCAGATTAAATAATCACATATCAATTATGAAGTCCTCATCAATCCCTGAATTTCAGATACAGTTAATATTTTTGTTGCAGCATTTTGTAAGATGTCACCAGTCATTACATTTTATTTCCCTGTTTTCATTTCTAGTACTGAACACAATAATTCAAATTTTCTCATATTTCCAGGAGTCCAATTGGGTAAAGGAATGGATCTGTAACTAAACCTTTAATGGTGGCTCAAAATTAAATTTTTGCTGTAGATACAGATATTCCTTCAATATATTGCTAAAAAAGGAGGGGGAGAAAAAAAAACAAAAACAAAATGAAACAAAAGCCTAGGACAAAAACAATTCAGCAGATCAAATCCACTTATTTCTAGAAGGGGTGCAGTATACTGTGGAAAAAAACTATGTATAATAACAGAGGTAAGACCAGAAAGGAATGTAAATAGAGAAGCATATATTACCAAAGTTAAAGTTTCTAGATTAGTGAAACAGAAAACTTCCTATGGATCCAGAATAAAAATTTCCATTCAGTTTCTTTTCTGTTGTATGGGTTACTTTTCCATTTCAGTGACTTCTGTAACAGAGGCAATCGGTTGTTATTGACCATTTGTATGGGGCTTCATTGGCAGTAGCATTTTGAGGCAAGAAGTGACTTTCCAGAAGATCCTGTGTTGCTTTAAAGCATGTAACAGTTTCAGTATGCCAAATGCACGTCGTGCTGTGAGCCATCACAGCAGTACACAGATATTGATTTAGATAGAAACTGGAGAGCTGGGAAAGATAGAAAGAGCACAGTGTGCTTTCTGATGTGTATGCATTATTTAGCTTTCATAGTTTCATCTGAAGTTAGTGACTATTTAGATAAAATTATAGAATCGGTATCACTGCGTTCAATACAGGTACATCAAATTACCTCTGAACCAAAGAGATATAGAAGATATAGCTTATTTCTCCTTGTAGCTACTACAAAAATGGCTTTTAGTGATGATCTATTTTTTTCTACTTGAAAAATACACCTGGAAAAAAGTACCATATTGTGACAAACAAAGAAAAATAGCATCTTACCTGCTTGGTTCCCAGAGAGTTACACTAGAGAAATCTATCACACAAATTCCACTGATCCTAACACCTATGAATGTCAAATGGTTGACTTGAGACAACTAATTGGGAATTTCTCTGATATTGAAACATACTAATACATGCAGAGTAAAAAAGACAAAGGCAAAAGAAGAATGCAAGGTAGAAAAGAAAGGAAAGGTCACAAGAGATCATAACATTTACATTAGTAGCTTGGATTAAGGTCCCAATGTTTTATTTTTACTTCCATACTTTCCTAACAGGTCTTTAACTGAGACAGAAAATAAGTAGCCTAAAATCACCATAAATCATAATTTTTGGAAGCCAGACCTTGTACTTGAAAATGAAATCCCAATAATTTATGCAACATTTTATGAGTGACTTCCCATGTGCAGAAATGAACATGAGAAAAACCCAAGACCCTCATAGGTAAATGGCCAGTCTTCGCGAACGAAGATCTGGGAAAGGTGTTCCCACCTTTCAAGCCTGCGCAATGGATTTT
>JAWWLV010000088.1:8701804-8727442 GCA_035041135.1 Platyrinchus mystaceus
AAAGAAAGAAAGAAAGAAAGAAAGAAAGAAAGAAAGAAAGAAAGAAAGAAAGAAAGAAAGAAAGAAAGAAAGAAGAATTAAAGTGGAAGGTTTGAGTAAGGCCTGCATGAAACTTGCAGTAGGAGGCAAGAGATGAATAGAAACTCAATTTGTGTAACTAGGAAGACAGAATAAAAAAATTGTGAGAAACTGGATTCCCAAAGCGAGCCCAATTTAGAATACATGTGTTATTGTATTTTCCATTCATAATAGAAACATGTTTTGAGTTTGCAGTATCCACTTACAAGTTGTCTAAAACCTTTCAGGAGCAGGTAGGACTAATAAGAGCTTGCCTCACACGTCTGGTAAACAATGATTGATTTTCTATATTCATACATCACATTTTTGGTATGCGTTTCTTTCTTTCTTTGTAATAATGTTTACACAAAGCTAAAAATCACTCTCTACATGCACATACAAACATAGAAAAGTCAGGATGCAAAAGTGTTTGCTTTTCTGCGCAACACAAACCCCAACTTTACAATGGGACTGCATTTAAAATTTGATTTTGTTCCTTTCCAGGCACTGGGGTCCCTGCCATTTATGTGTGTAGCAGCCATAACTGTGGATATTCAGATAGGAGAGGGAAGAGATGAGTCATGATTTGAAAAGAGGACTTAAAAAGGAATTAAAGGTAGCAGCAATCTTTGTGTGCTTTAAGCCTGAACTGGGGGCCAGGGATGTCAAAAGGAAAGCTTTCATTAGCTTCAGTGCCCTCTGACTCAGTTCTTTTACATTCTGGAGGGCAGGAAGGATTATGTTTTGGAAAGATGCGAGATTGAAATCACACACAGGCATTAAAAATGCCTCTTCTCTGCCTCAAGTGTGCCACAGTAGCAATTGTGTGACTGGGGGCAGGAATAAGACTGGCAACTCATGGTCATGAAAGCACAATCACATTCAGATCACTTACCAGAGTTGAAAAAAAGTTATTATATTTTTCCTCTCCAGCTATTTTCCCCTCTTCTTTGCATTTTTAGGGATTAAGCACAGAAAAAAATACTAAAATGCCTAGTATTGTGATATTTCCACAAAACAATCACTCCATTTGGACTCTCACAGTTAAGTAATGTTAACTACAAGGCGGTATTTCGACTAATTGGCAAAATGACATTTCCTCAATATTACTCTCGTCTTTTTCCCTTCAATATTGCAGGAGAAGAAATATATGATTTTAGTAGATAAATCTTCTTCAGCCACCAAAAATAGCTTAATAAGATGTAAAATATTATAATTCCTCTAGTCAACCTCTCTTGTCTTTCTCCCCCATGCCCAAATTCCCAAAATACATGTAAAAAAAATTAATGACAGCATGCAAAAAATAGTAAGAATCCAAGCATGTGGATGTGTAATTTTCACACCTTTTTTTTCTCATGTAGTTGTCTAGAATTAGCTTTCTAAAGGAAAAAAAAATATCTCTTTTCCATCTTAAAATATTGCTAATACACGGACTGAGAGAGTTATGTCTATTTTTACTTTAGAGAATGTAGATAAAAGGCAGGCAAAGCATTTTTTTTTCTGGACTGCTTCACATGCACATACACCCCTTTCCAGTGTTGTTTTAATCTCAACTGGAGGTGACTACTCATTTGTAAAAGAAAAGAGGTTAAGAGGCACTAAATAAAGATGACAGATAGCTTCATAAAATAATTTAAATTACTCTGAAAAGGAACTGGGTAGAAAACAAAGATGACGCTGTTTACAGTAACAATATTTAAAATATATTAATTAAACCCAGAGCAGAACTACAAAAGAGAGAGGTGCTTTGAAGATGGAAAGCTCTGAATGCCATAGAAAGCTTTGAAGTTTCTCAGTTTCCTTTGTTTCTCAGTCATAATACATGAGGACACTCTGCAGTAGCTAAGCTTTAACTTTCAAGGGACCTTTTTCTGTTTGTTCCACCATTAATGAGAAAAAAAAAAAAATCATACCCTGCTCTTGCTACTTGTCTTTAGAATTCATGGCAGAGAGATCCATTGCTGCCGTGAGAGTTTCTGGTTCCTATTTGGGAAGGCTGATTTAATCTGTTGAAGGTTACACTGCAGTCAGTTGTGCCAAATCTATGCCAGCCTTAAGGACAAATTAATCAAAGCAGTCACCTAGTACAGCTTCCATTACATGATGGAGGCAAAGGCAGCAATGCTAGAGCCAGAGTTTCTTAAACCTGCTCTTAAAACCACTGAATCTAAAAAATTTAGTTTCATATCCTATTAGTTGATTTTCTCTCCATTTCTCTCTAAAATGTTTTCTCTGTCAATCATTTTAGCAGAAAGATATATCAATAGAAGAAAAAATTTTCTACTGGTACCTTCTTCAGGAGTGAGAATAGATACAAGTCAAGAGAAGAGCAAGAGTTTGAGGACTTTTTCAATTCCTGAAGATACTCCTGAAAGCTGTTCTTGAGATCAATATTTGAATATATTGAATCAAAAGGAGAACTCATGCACATTTATAGGTTTCTTGACCTTGCAAGGGGAAAAAAAAAATCTTGATTTCTTGTCCATGATTCCTGCAGTACCAGAGGGAATCCTCCCTTCCCTTCCCCCATATCACTTTAGGTTTAGGTACAGCAGTTCCACTATGTATATTTTGTGCACTATCTCCAGAGATAACATGATCACATTGTCATGCAAACATGCAAATCACCACTTCTAGTTGCCATGGTTTCAAATTGAAACGCTGACATCCTTTTATCATGGCCCAGCATAACTTACTGTAAAAAAAAAAAGGCAGCAAGGCAGCATCCACAGGCCCAGCCAGCATTACACTAGAGGAATTCAGATAGCTCTAACCCACCCAGTATTTAGAGGACCAAATCCTAGGTATATTTTTTTAAATTTCACAAGAACTTCTGATCCTGCATCTACGTCCTGTTAATTAAAACATTTTAACGTAAACTGGCTCACATTGCCTCTAATTTAAAACTAAATGAAAGGAATGAACGTCGGGTTCCCAGCCACAACACAATACCACTGGGAATGTGCAGCCTTCCAGTTTTAGCACTCAGAAAATACTGCATTAATGCAGTCAGAGTAGCTTTATGTTGAAAAGGAAGAAAAAAAAAACAAACCACATTTTACAAGTCTATTCATTGATTGCTTTTACAAAGACTTGGGAATGAAATAGCACAGAAGAGGTAAAGTCCTGGGAGGGGCAGCTCAAAATTCTGTGCTATCCTGCTGGAGGTGCTGCTGTAACCCCCATATATGAGCCAGAAACAGCACTTTGAGATTAACTGCTCTAACTGCCAGCACTGTATTAATGGTTGGAGAGATGTGAACACATCTATTGGAAACAATATGAAGACCTCCAATTTTCCTGTATAAAATTAACTCACGGATGCTAACAGTTTTGAGCATCCATTAGCAAAAAACAGGTTCAAAAAAAGAAAGTAACTGCTGTCTCATGTCTCATCAACCTGCATTTCACTACATGACAGCTCATTAATTGATTAATTAGATTAACTCCTTAATCTATCTCGTGGTGCCTCTATGAGGAGGCTAAATTTCCAAAGACCTTGTAAGAGAATTGAAAGAACCTCCTACACAAGGTGAGTTAGAGGAGCATCTTAACTTAGACACTCTGAACTGTTCTCTGGGGAATCTTGCCACAGACTGAGATATACATAAGGTGATTAGGCCTCTAATTTAGCCATATGAGCCAGTCAGCCTGAATTCTGGGGTCATCAACACCTTCCCAAAAACCCACTAATCCATGCCTGGACAGGCACCAACATATAGAATCAACCAAGAGAGAAATAAAACGTAAAGGCCAGGCTAGACAAGACAATTCTGTTTGTGGCAAGCCTCAAGAAGGAAACCTGGGAGAACTGGCTTGCCCCTTCTCATAATATAGGAGCCTGGGCTTGGTCCTCTGCATTAATAAGCACTGAGGAGCTGTTGGGACCCATCTGGATGTGCCTGTGGAGGGATGTGATGCCTCATTGCTGCTGTCTCTCCAAGAGCAATGTTTTCTACAAGTGTGTTCCTCAGAAACCTAAAGTGGGTATTTTGTCTGTATTTCACCCAAGATAAGCAAAAAATAAAATCAGCTAGCTGGAGGTCAATAAACCCCCAAATGTTCTACATTTAAAAACAGAAAGTAAACTAAGATTTAAAGTATTTTCTATACAAGAACAATCACTGTTATCTTCTCTCCCCAAAATTAATATTTATCATACTTAATTAAACTCTCTCTTACATCCATGTACACTCCACTTCAAGCCTGAATACTAAATATTATTAATTATTGTGGCTAGTACACTGATTCATGCAAACACAAGTCACACATTTCTAGAGTCTAAAGAGGCAGTCAGTTTTCATTATGGGAAGTCCCAAGACATGAGCTCTGGAACTGCAGATTTTATATAAGGTTTTCTGTAAGTTAAAATAACACATAACTTCACATTACCTTGAAGCCTCTGTGGCTTTTCTTCAGTAGCTTTAAGGTAACTTTTCCACTGCCTGTGACAACTGTGTTCTGTGCCCTTGTGACAAAGAATGTTTTGGGTTTTTTTAGTTCATGATTTTTAGTGTCAAGGAGAGATGTGATCTCTTGGTCCACCATTTGGACCACAGAGCAAAGTCCATAAGTGAGTACTCCAGCAATTATTTCAGGACAATCCTTCTTTTTCCAGCGTAAGAGGACCCCCAGTGGTCTTTCTATACTTTTTAAATTAGGAAAGATACTAGAAAAAAATTCTTTTTCACCCATACTCTAATTTGTAGGTAGCTGTATGCATCAAACAAGAATTCTGGCACTTTTACAACAGACTATATCAAGTGTTATTCTTAACAAAACTATAATCTATAAGTTCAAAAGTTACAAGTCTAATTATTATTTTTGAATAAAATTGTAGCAATTAATATTCACAGTTGTGGAGTCACAGAACCCAAGCTACACCTTCAGGTTCTTTGTTACTCCTTTTGACTAGTATCCAGTTGCTTTCAGTTGTCATCTCTCTCCTCTGTAAATACGTTGGTTAATAGTTGAATTAAACCAAACACTTCATGTGGCACAAAAGAAGTTTTGATTTATGGAGGCTGGGGCTGTTGCACTCAGGAAGCCTTATAATCCTTTTAAAGAAGAGTTAATGAAATTTTCACACCCAGGAAACACACATACCCTTATATCCAAATACTAATTTATTCTACTTTTTCTTTGACATATGATACTTTCCCTGGGAAAAAAAGGTAGCATATGATTTGTCTTAAGTAGGAAAAGCAGCATAATTTTAATGTCTATTTTTGTATTAAGTCTCCTAAGACAAATGTTCTGCCCCATCTGCCAGCATAAACTGAAGGGCTCCAAAATCCCTTCCCCTCCATTTCTCGCTGGTGTTTATCCTCTGATGTGTTCTCTGCACCTACTCTCTCTCTGCAACATGTGCTTGTCAGATGGTTTGGAAATATGTAACTGCCTTGTGGCTACTTTGTTTGAAGTAGCTTTGACATTCACATCTCTTGAACATCGTAGTCTTTGAAACCTATGGAAGAAAAAATTGTCCTAAAGCAGACTTTGTTACCATTGTTACTTCATGGATTTCAGATAAATTCAAGTAGAAATAAATCTGGACCAATAGCATCCAAGACAGCATTATTCTGTTAGGAGCATTTAAGAATGTTCTAATTAGTCTAAATTGCCATTATGATATCAAGCTGCAAATGTAAACATCCCTTAAATACAGAGCCCCTAATGCAATAATGCAGTGGTAAAAAGCCAAAAGCAGGCAGAATACCATAAGTGTGCCACCTGGTAACACAATTGATGGCATAAATAATTTGCTTAAAACCCTGTCTCCAGCAATGACTGATCCTAAATATGGAGGGAAGCCTAGGCAGAAATGGGCCTGGTAGAAATATTTTCCAGAACAGTGCTGCAAAAAAAGTCAGGGCATTTCTGAGCCAGAGGTGGTGGGGTTTGTTTTGTTTTGTTTTTGTTTGGTTGGTTGGTTGGTTGGTTTTAGCAAATAATGGTTTTTTTCTGACACTAACTTGTGCATCAGGTTTTTTCAATCCACATGAACTTCAGTATTCAAAACAAACTTTGAGCAGGTCTTTGTCTGCTTTATACAAAGCCTTCTTCCTGCTTATTGTCAGCTTGGTTCCAAACAGTCAGCAGTGTGGACATTGTATATGCAATGTTAGAAGGACTGTTTACTGTGTAAAATATAACAAAATTGATAGCCCTTAGTTCCTGTTCTAAAGACAGAAGAAATATTCAAATCCTCCACAATGACCTCATGCCAGTCATGATTTTACAGACCTCTATCATATCTTTCCATCAGTCATATCACTTTAAACAGACTCTTATTCTGTTTAATCTTTCCCTGCACACCAGATGTTCCATACCTTTGATCTTCCTTGTCACTCCTCTCTATATCTTGCCCATAATAATACACTCTTTGGAGGTGAGGGGAGCAGAGCTTCATGCATTTAGGAACTCAGGCACAGCATGATTTTGTAACAATGACATAATGAAGTTTTCACTTTTTTCCTCTCTTTGCTCCCCTAACCTCTAATTTGCTTTCATTGCTGCTGTTGAGCACTGAACTGGCATTTTCATAGAACTATATATTATAACCAGAGATGTCATTCCTGAGTACTTCCAGTTAACTCACTGTCCATCACTGTATGTGCAACGTTAGGACTGAGGGGTTTTTTACCCCATAAGTATCACATAACGTTTATAGAAATTGAATTTCATTTGCTAATTTATTGCCCAGTCACTTATATGTCCTTCTTCAATGTTACACAGTCAGTTCTTGTCTGGAATATCTTGAATATCTCAAATTCCTCAGCAAGTTATTCTGTCCTTTTTACAGATCGTTTATGAATCTGTTGAAGAGCACAAACCTCTGTGGAATTCAGCTGGCGACCCCTCTGCATTGTGAAAATGGAACATTTATTCTTACCCTCATCTGCCTCTTTTTTTACTGACTATTTATCCATGTGAAGACCTGCCTATTATCCCAGAGCAACTCAGCTGCTTTGTTGAGAGATATTGCTGAAAGCCTTTTGGAATTCCATGGGAGCCATATCAATGGTATCTCCCTCCAACACACACTTGTTACTGAATTGAAAGGCCTGAAGTTCGGAGGCAAGGACTTTCTTTTTCAAAAGTTGAGCCACTTCTATTAGCCATACATGCCTATGTGTCCACTAATTTAGTACTTAGAATAATTTATACTAATTTATCAAATAGAGATATCGGGTTTAGTGATTTCTCATTTCTGACAATCTTTTCTGTGACCTTTTCTACAAACTAGTATTATATTTACCATCTTTCAGTCTGTTAGGATGAGGCTTTCCCATGACACACACTGACTCAGCTACTTCATTCCGGAGAGTCTGAATGATTTTGAGAAAGTATAATCTGGCCATGATGACATATTATTCTTAATTTTGTTTCCCATAAAGGGAATACTTGAATAGTGAGCACAGCTTTATCAAATTAACTTATTTTTTTCACTTATAGTGTCATTTTCTCAAAGCTGTTTTTCAAAACCTTTGATCCTATGGGCTCCAGGAAAGGCTTCCTGTCCCCATTGGGTTTGCAAACTATTTAGTATTGGTTTCTAAGAATTTTGCACGTTGCTTGTCTGATCTTTTTTGCCTACTTTACTACTTTTTTATTCTTCCCTTGTTATTACTATCCGTTTTATTTTTCTCTTGAACATACCTGAGATTTCTTTAGATATCTTCAAGTACCTTCCATTTTCATTCTGTCTTACCATATTGTCTGGATTTTGGTCTTCCTGAAATATATTTACTAAATGGAGTGAATTTGGCTGTAGTTCCTAATATGATGTCTTTAAATAGTCTCCACTGAATATATCTAACATTTTCACAGCCCCTTTAGTATATTTTTAACTATGCATCTTCCCACTTAATGTGCCTTCTGTTTTTGAAATTAAGCACAAGAATAGTGAATTTTTTTGTATTTGCTGGCATGCTCAGTCTGAGTAAAACATGGTTTCTGTTACAGAGCATTTCATTGAGAGAAACATTATCAATCAAGTCTTTCACCAGTGCTCAGGACCAAGCTGAACTACTCACAGGTTCCCTGCTTCCATCAAACAGTCATTAAGGGAGTCAAAAAACATAGATGTGGCAATTAATCCAGACAGGACACAGTATTTGTAATGTCATTCAGCATGTCTCTTTATCCACTGTAAGTCTTATCATATTCCCCTTTTATATTTCATATTTCATTACTTGTTTATGTATTTTTTATTTTTATTCTGTCCTTCTGTATTCATTTTCCTGTTTGGAACTGTAATTTCAATCACAACTCACTGACATAGCTTTCCATAATGTGCTAATCTGATCTGATTGTCAGCTTTCTTTAACATGTAAAAACTTGAAACTAAATCTCCACAAAATTCAGCAAGGGACTCACACTGTCCTTTGCACATTTTGTATACTAGAACCTTAGAATCATAGAATTGTTTAGGTTGTAAAACACCTGTAAGATCAGAGTCCAACCATTAATCCAGCACTGCCAGGCCCACCACCAAACTATGTCCCTCCATGACACATGTACACAGCTTTAAATAGCTCCAGGGGTGGTAACTCCACCACTTCCTTGGGCAGCCTGTTTTGATGCTTAACAACTCTTTCCATGAAGAAATATTTCCTAATATCCCATGTAAACCTTCCCTAGCACAACTTGAGGGCATTTCCCCTTGTTTTGTTGCTTGTTACTTGCAGGAAAGACCAACCCACATCCTAGCTCAGCCTCATTTCAGCTGGTTGTAGAGAGCTCCCCTGAGACTCCTTTAGTCCAGGCTAAACACTGTACCAGGTATCTATACTGATATAGCTTTCCTTCCAAATTCACAACATATCTCTTAGAGGAATAGTTAGGCACTCTGGCTTTTACTTAAATTGAGGATGAGTCTTGGGAACCCATCTATCCCCATTACTCTGGCAAGACTGCCCAGACCAGGTGACTCAAAGTGTTCCTGCTAAGGCCAGCTTCTCATTTGGGCAAATTGCAAGGAGTCTGAACAAAAACCAACTACAGACCTCCTCTAGGCACAGGGAAGAAAACTGGTGATACATTTTTTGGTACCCTGCAATTCAAAGCATTCTATATCTTCTCTATGACCTAGCATGAGGGTGTAGCTATTAGCAGTCATCATCTTTGGTAAAAGGACACTGCAGACTCTACAGAGAAACATTTATGGATAAAATAATAATTGATTTCCAGAATTAATAGGAATATCAAACATCTCCTAGAATCATAGAATGTCCTGGGTTGGAAGGAACCTTAAAGATTATCCCATTCCGCTTGGCCTGAACACTTCCAGGAATAGGGCATCCACAACTTCTCTGGGCAACTTGTTCCAGTGCACAATCAAGAATTTCTTCCTGATATCTAATCTAAACCTGCTCTCTCTCAGTTTAAAACCTTTGCCTCTTGTCTTGTCACTATCTGCCTGTATAAAAAGTCCCTCTCCCTCATTTTTATTGGTCCCTTTAAGGTACTGGAAGGCCAGAATTGAGTCTCCCCAAGGCCTTTTCTTCTCCACAGTGAACAGCTCCAGCTCTCTCAGCCTGTCTTCATAGGAGAGGTACTCCAGCCCTCTGATCATGCCAATGATCAATGCCGTTTATCCAGACACAGTCCACCAATGGAAACATTTAAAATACTATTTACAGTTCACAAAACTATGGCATGACTCACAGAGATTTTAATAAGATTGCAGTCAAGCAACAAATATGCAGAAGCCGAAGCAGGGGTGTTGAATACAAAGAAGCCTGAGCAATTTTGTGCTATTACCACACTGTGGAAATCTCAGTAAGATTCAAATGATAAAATATTTTTTCCATACGTTACACATGCACACATGATGTGCAATTTTCTGTAACATAAGCAACCTTACTTTTTAAGGAAAAAAAAAAATGTACACATGTTCTGCCTTCACCCATGGTGAAGGAGACCCAGAATCTTCAAAACACTAAATTGTGCAGCAAACCTTCCCCACGCTTTGTGGCATGCAGAGGAAATGCATACTTTGCTGACACCTAAGAAGGCTGATAGAGAGAGTTCAGGAGTGTCATACAGACCACTGTGAGTAAAGAAATGGAACTCTTTACTAACGCTGCTCACAGACAGTGAGGAAGGAAATAAAACCTAATTACTGGTGGATACTAAGAAGTTGTTCAACCAGAGGTGTTTCTCATCACCCCGCACGTTACACAGTTGCTGCTTCAGAACTACTCTCCTCTGAGGGTTGCACAGCTCTTCACAAACTTTATTAAAGCTCAGAAAACTTTCTCTCTGTGTTAGGCCTTCTGTTATTTTTACCACTTAGAAGAAGATATAAGGGACTCCACTAAGGTCACACAAATGGCACTGCTTAAATTAAAGGTGTGTGTGACAAACTGATTGAGTTTAATGCGTGGAAGACTGTGAGGAGACTGCTAAACACTTATTGTCCTCTCAGATTCTCTGTCCTCAGCCAAAAAAAAAAAAAAAAAGGAAACAAGTGAGATACTGTAAACAAAATAATAGTGTCTACAGGGAAATCCACATCAGCCTAACTAGGTAACTTTTAAAATACTTCATCTCAACCAATTAAACTGGTTACTTCCCTATTTTATATTTCAAGTAGGCTTTTACTTTCCTAACACATGTATTGGTAAAGTGTAAATTCAGGCAACAACCAGAAAATTAAAATTCTATATGATCAGTACAATATATTAGTGTTATTACCAGAAAGCACTGGAGTTCACTGGATGACAAAAGCACAGATGTACCAACTTTTCTTCTCCTTCCATCTCATAGAAGGAAAAGCTCTTTCTAATGTCTCTTTAATTATTACTGGATCATTAATACAAAGACTGTATGTGCATTTACCTGAACTGCATATATTTTAAAGTCTGATCCAACATCCACATAAATAAATTACCTGCAATATGAATGTATGACAGGATATGGGAGGAACCACAGGTACATTCAAACATTTGGTAGTTGGGATACCCAAGAGTAAAGGGAAACTATTCCTTTCTCCAAGAGTGTCTATATATTGTTATGCACCATCATCACTGAAAGGTGGCAAAAATAGTACATACAGTATTCAAATTTCTGAATTCTTTCCTATTTCACCTTTAGAACCCCAACCACCAGGCCAGTGTCTGGCTGTGTCAGGCTGGTCAATTCTGGAGCTGGTGCTGCTCAGCTCCCTGACTTGTGGGGCAGGTTTCTACAGCAAGGACAGGAAAAATGTTTGCCCTTCCCTTCACCTGTAAATGCTTGGTAGTCTGTGCCTCTTTAAAGGCAACTTCAAGGCTGGGAAAACTGTGGTTTCCAGTCTCCCTGAGTTATGATACTTGTGGATTTTTGAGTACCTCACTTCTTGGGAAAGAATAATTATATTTCTCTCCCTTCTGCCCGTTTATCTTCAGGAAGAGCTCCGTTTCCTAATTTTCATCTCTGTCCAGGTAGCCAAACTCTGTTAGGGCAAGAAAACTGAGATAAGCTATTTGTCCATTTCCCCCCCACTGGCTAGCAATAAGTGGCTTCCAGCTCACCATTTATATGCTTTGCATAATTTTCACTGTTTCTCCACTCTCTTCCTGGACTAAATTCAGGCGAAAGGCTTCCTCTTCCTTCCAAGGTGAATCCCTTAATTTGTAGATCCTATGGCTTTACTTATGTTTGTAATTGTCTGTTTCTTGTGCAGTTACATTTAAGTAAAATATTAGAAACTAAGATCATTTTTCAGTAAAGGCCTGAAATAAGTAGTGAACCAGCCAAGGTACCTAAGTGTGGTAAACTTACTATCCCAGAGTACCTTTTTTAAAAAATTGATAAAGACTATCAGCTTTAAAACTTTAATTACCAGGGAAATTCAGGCATCAGTACTAAATAAACAGAAGAGAAATGGGAGAGTATTGTAGGTTTATACATGTGAATATATAGTAGCTGGTTTACACTGTCATGGCTTGTTTTTGCTTGAAAGTGAACCACTGGCACCTGAAAAGTCAAAGTTGCTTATAAAAATATATATTTAAAAAAACTATATCCAAAATGCTTGAGCAAATCCTTAGGGCAGACAGAGCTGAAGTCTAAATGTCACTGCTCTTTTGGAGACAAGATCAACCTATAACCTTATCAGAACACAAATTATGTCAGTGAACAACATCCAAAACCTGCGGAGCCATTTGAGAGATTTTGGCATTCTAATTTATGGATTTCAGTTGCTGTTTTCTAACTTTCAGGCTGCTCAGAAAAAGACAGGTTTTTTCCTTTAGTTGATTTTTTTATTATTATTTTTTTGTTACAAAAGCCCTGGAAATCTATCACTTTTATCCTTGTGCATTTTGATGATGCATAATACTGATTAGGAAGTGTCTCAGCTGGTAATAAGTTCCCCTCATAATTTTTTTTTTTCCAAATGCTGTTTTTATGCAGTTCATACAGGAATCCAATTAGCATATCATTGTGACTGATTAAATATGCCTCACGTAAATTTACATGTCAAAATACATACTGTACTTAAACAAACAGACAAGGATGCCAGTCTTCTGTAAACAGCTTTGCATGCATAAGCTAACTCAGAAACACAAAAGCTTATATTTAAATTCTCAATGACTACCTGAATAGAGTGAAAGGGAGACAGAAAGGTAATGTTACTCATGCATGAAGTGAGAGAATGAATATAGACATTTGTTTCTCTTTGTCTCTAAAGAAAACTATTGACAAGAGATTCCCCATCTGCATATGAGGCTGTCACGTCAGATTAGCTCATCAGGTAATGGAAATTTGGCCTCTGATCCAGAAAAGGTCCCTATGCACTAAGAATCAAGACTGTTTCAAAGAGATTGTATTATCTTAGACAGCAGGATTAAATTAATATGGGAATGACTTCTACTGAAGGAAATTTTTTGTTAAACATGTGCTAATGTTTATTATGCAGAGCATCCACTTCTCATAAGTGATCTTTCTTGACATTTATTCATTACTTTTTGACCTTCCTTGCAACTGAAAAACAAACAAGTAAGTGCACCCTCTCTGAAGCATGGAACCAAGACCTCTAAAGACTCATTCATGCTAGCAAACATGAAACAGTAGAAGAAATTACACTGTTGTCAGATAGATCAAATTAATCCCCCCAAAGTGGGAAAATTATTGTGGTCAATTAAAAAGGACTGGGCTCACTAGTAGATGTTGTATCTGCTCTTCTTAACCAGCAAAGAGAAGAATTTAGTTTTAATTCCTTTATCAATTAATAGTTGACAAATTCACATTAAATATAAAACAAAGGAAGGACTTTGAGATGAGTCATCAAACTGCTGAGTAGTGCCCACATATGAGGCGACAATGCAGTGTTCCCTTTGCTCTTGTGTGCTCTAGGTTGGGGAACGTTCCATTACTCCATGCAAAGCCTAACAGTTTCTGGAGGAAAAGGCTCAGAATCTCTGCCCAGTACTTTACTAGCATTGTGATTAAAAGTGTGGCTTCAAACTCGCTAAGGTAGAGGAAAACAGGGAATCCATATCTTCATCCTGCCCAAGTGCATTTCTGAGAGGAGACGGAGATTTCTTTTGTAGGAATGAATCAGGAAGACTGATTATATAGATTTGCACTGTGGTTTGTAGTGCAGGCCAGATGGAATAAACAGGCCAAAAAAAGTACCAAGTAGTTGTAGAGCAAAAGTATATGTGTGTATAAGTGTATTTGACTAGATATATCCAACAAACAATGCCAGGTGAAGTCTAGTGTTTTCAATTACTTCAATGGAAATTAGATTAGGCTACCACTGAGCACAGCAGGAAAAAAAAAGGACACCTTAGCCATGACTTTAATGATGTCTCATATGTAAATAAAATGTGGTTAATTTGATCCATATAATCTCCTGATTTCACACAAACCAGAAGAGAAAGGGGAGAAACAACACATAGCATGGAGATATTTTCTGCAGAGCAATGTGTGTCTCCTAAGGGTGAGGTGATCTATCCAATTGCATGTGCTTATTACCATTGCAGTGCCTTCTTCTCATGCGTACTGTAGTATAGAAAGATAAACTACAGAAATCACCTAAGAGTCTGAAATAAGAAATGTGATTGAGGGACACTTCAACATAAATTTAGGATGTTGAAATATTGAAATAATAAAAATATGGGGACAATGAAATGACATCTTGCTGAAGAACTTACAAAAAGCACAGGTCTCCTATAGTCTGAAGTAATTGATATGTGTCTGTGGTTGTTACTGATTCCATATACTGTTTCTGTTACTTCATCTAATATATACAAAACTTAGAACAGATTTCTGCATTTGCCAGTATCTAAAATCAGCAATTTAGAATGTATCTTTGCCAGATTTAATATTGACAGAATTAAATTCTGTTTAATTTTTATCGCAAATGTGAAGAAGTGTTTTTAACAAGTTTCAATCTACGTCAAAATCTTCAGTCTATATTAATAGCAATCTGAATTGTGAAAGTATTAAAGTAAATGCAAAGAGGAATTTATTGTTATAGCTCTAACTGCTTTCAAAGGGGCAACATTAAAAAACTATCAGTGATAAGTGATGTAAAATTTTCAAATACCACAACAAGCAGTGAATTCAAATCAACTGCCTATCCATTTATTTAATCTTCGCTGGAAACCAGGTACAGATGCTTCATAAATGTACAAAAAATTGTTACTGGAAAATCACAGGAAAAAAAAATCACTTGTAGGAAACTTCTTACTTCTTTTCCCTGCCTAAAGTTTAAGGATATTCCTTTATGAAAACTTATAACCATTTAATATCAAGCAACTACTGATGTTTGAATTATTAATAGAAAGCTATAGACAAGCTCATATTTTAATAAAGATAATTATTTTCATTGCCTAGCTCTGTATAAGACTAACTTACAATCTGAAATGTGTCTCACACAGTTTCTGCAGAAAAGTCAAGGAAGACCTGTACTTAATAAACAGCTTTTTTTTGCTTAGAAATGAGAAGCATTAAAGTGCCAGGGCATCAAATTCAGTAGAAACTGAGTGGAAGTCAGCTTTCAAATTACAACACCTAAGCCTGCCTACATATCAGTTGGTCACATAAGCTGCTAAGGTAGTTAATAAAGGCCAAAGCCACCCACTCTTGTCCAGCTGAACGGGTCTCCCAGCTCTACCAACTGCAGGTTGATGAGAAACTGGAACAAGACTTAGATATTGAAGTGTCAGGTGCTTTGGTTGTCCCACCTGGACTCCAGAAACATGTGGACCCACCATAAATGAAGTCCCAGACAAGTGTCTCAGGCAGCCAGAGCTCCTCCAGCAGCCCTCGGTGTCTCCCTCAGGCAAATGAATCCCACCATCACTGCAATCACTACTGCTTACACATGTAGGTCAGATGTAGGCATTTATATGTATACTTACATGTTTGTTAATATTTACTTACAGAATATAAACATGTAATAAATATATATTCACATATTTATTTTTAATATTTACATATTTATTTATATGTATATTTCTGTCCACATGTCAGCATGTATCTTTCTAAGCTAAGTAGTGCATGAAACATCCCATAAGATACTTCAGGATCAGGGCCATGGAATGAAAAGAAAAGCCTAAAGACAGGAGGGCATTCTAAAATCATTAGTGTTTTGTTTGGCAGTTGCTTTGAGTACAAGTAGTTATTCAGAACAAAAAAAAAACCTGTTACATTTAAAGACTTCCTTCATCTAATGTTAGTCAAGCAGTGCTTCAGAGACCATTCCCATACACTATAAACTACAACAGATGTGATTACGTGAAAAATTCTGAGAAAATAAAGGCACTTGTCCCATGCAAGGTGTTTGAGGCAAAGTTGGTATCAGGTATTGTAAAAATGGTGGAATAAATCAGTAAATATACTTAAATTTACACAGACTAAAAGAACACCCATATATACTGTGAAAGAGGCATACATAGACATTTGTCTAAAGGTTTGGCTCTTTTTCACAGCAGGGTGCAATTGCATATCATGTGGCTCAAAAATATGTCACAAATATCCACAATCAAGATTTAGCTTACTGTATGTAAAAGAGAAATATAAAAAAAAAAAACTTAGAGAAAAACATCTTTCACTAGTTAATAAAGCTGTATAATTTGTTTCTGTTAACTATCAGTGCCATAAAAGTCATTCTGTGTACTTTTCATAGAATGTATAAATTTTTCAGCTGTGGACTTTCAGACTCCATTTGCCTATAATAGGGAAATGATTCAGTCACATTTCAACCGACAATGCATCTAATATTGTTTCTATTAAAGCTGAAAAAGATTACAATACTGAAAAATTGAAAATCACATTGAGTAAAAGTGACAAAAATTACATCTGTGATTTAGTAGCATATGGCTTTTTCCTTATTTTTTAAAGGCAGTGGCATTTAAAGCTGCTAATTAAGATATGTCCAAAATGGAATTACCTAAAATTTTTATTCACAACACAATTAAAATTAAAATTAAAATTATTCTTAAAATAATGAAAGAAATGTTTAATAACATAGTAGATATTTATTGAGGAAGTGGCACAAATAAAAAGGAAAAGACACTGCATGCTTGATGAGGCTAATGGTCTAAGTTTAACAGCTGATAGAATTACATGTGAGAAATACTTGTTGTCTTCCAAGTAGAACATCACTTTCCTTCCAGTCTAAATTTAATGTTGTTGTGTTTTGGTGTTTTTTAATCAAGTGCAAACTACGGGTCCAGAAGGTCTCCCTAACAGAGGCTGACCTAAACACACTCCTCCAGCAGGTTTGTTATGAAGTAAGAACAGTTTTCCTTGGCAGCATTCCTTGTGCCAAATTTTCTTCAATATCCAGAAAAAAGGGATGAGACAAACCAAAGTTTCTCCTAAAAGGATAAATAAATATGATGGGAAGGCTACAGTGTGATTATGAACAGAGACTCAAGTTACAGTCTAGTTAATCCCTGAAAGGATCTCCTTGCCTTTATTGCTACAAATATTATCAGGAAAAGGCAAAATAAGGATTATTATATTTGAAAATCACAAGAACATTTGCCAACAATCAGGAGCAAGTTGAGAATTTTAGAATGTATGCATTTTGGATGTCAAGTTTCACTGTTGTGTTTCACTGTTCTTGCCAGAAATTTAGATAAATTTGCTTATACATGTGCAGTTTGTGTAGGAAACAGAATTATTTATCTATATTAGATAATTTTTTAACACCGGTTGCTTCTAGAAGAACACTCAGAGATGCTTCAGGCCACAATAATGGAAAGCACTTCTGCAGAGGTGTAAGGCAAACAGGTTGGGGGAGAAAGGTATAAATAAGTGACAGTTTATATTAAAACCAAGCTAGAAAGAAATTGATTGAAATATCAATTGGAACCTACCAGAAAACATCTTTCAAAAGACCTGCTGTTCCCATGCATTGATGTGCAAAGTGGTGATTTATTTCAATCACATTCTGCCACGTGCCAAAAAACAGCAGCCTGTTTGGAGGGAAGTCAAAGCCAATGGCTGTTACAGAAGCACTGAAACTGCAAAAATAATTTCTGTAAGGATAGCTCAGATTTTGTTTGGGTTTTTCTTAGAATTTGAAAGGAAGAGGGTTATTAAGTGCACCACCTAATTTTTTTAAAGTGATTGGAGTTTGGTCTTAGCAGAAGCTAGATGTGCACTGAAGCAGAATAAACCATTACAAAATGACTTTAAAAAGCCACAGACAACAGAATATTATTCTTTACCCCTTTCCCCCACTTATGTATTCTCTTGACTAAACACAGCAGCACATGCCCTTTGAGGTGACTCAAGCACCTAAGCTATCAGTATGGGGTGGGCAGAGCTGACTGATGGCCATGAGAAACTATCACTTTTCTGAAAGAGCTTCTGGCAGCCAAAGTATTGTCCAAGCAATGCCCAAACTGCTACTAGACCGTGCTGGTTTAAGTGAGGTACAACCCATGTTCTTTGCACAAGGGAAGGCAGAAATACCTTGCTCCAAAAATGCTGCCCTTCCCTCAGAACAGATTTCTATGCCCATATTAATTCTGAAATGTGCTCTGAAGGTGCTTGAAAGAGATTTAAGGGATTTGCTTTCATTGGGAGATCTTGTTTAGTCTGAAATTCAAGCAGGACTCCTGTTGCAGTTAATGGAGAATAACAGGATCCTCACAGGGATGATATATACTTGACCTATCTTAGACATCAATCATAAGTGTGATAGACGTGTATGAGATAGATGAGATATAGGAGATACAGATGAGACAGACACCTCTCCTGGGATGAGATGTATTACCCTCTGGAAGCACCTATTACATTCCACTGATTGTAACGGGAGCCAAGGTTGACCAGCTTATACTTAAAGTACCTAAAAAGACAGACATCTGAGTTAGAGGAGATGAAATCCACTCTTACATTTAAATTTGATTACAAAGAATTGAGTTAGCTGACACAATACTGACCATGACTGATTGGGTCCGTGCTCAGAAGGACAACTCCAATTCAGCACTGAGCTGCAAGGCAGCCAGTGTAATTAGTTCGCACGATGCTAAACACAACTTGTCTTTTTTCTAAGGCATTCAGTCAACTCATTTTTAATATGAGCAGAATCATTTACCGGTTAAAGAATGTTGTCTAAGAACTATGGGACAGTTAGGAATGATGCATCTGAGGTATTTATGGAAAAAATAAGTTGCAATTGTATTCTGAACAGTTTAAAATCTAAAATAGTAATGAAGATAAATTATTAATTCCCATTTTGAAATAGGAAATTACATATGTTCTGATGAACCTAAGAATTAGTTTGAAATAAAAATTAGAATTCTGCATTGCTAAACTGAAAGTTGGGGTTTTTTTAAAAAGCAGAACTGGATGAATGAAAAAAATCAACACACTCTGCCAGTGCAAACTGACAATATTTGAAAGTGTTTTCTTTAAAATAAAATGTGAAATTAGCCTGTATACACTGTCATAAGTTGAGTGAAGCTATCTTAATTCAAAACAGCAAAATTTAGGTTGCCGTAAGGACAGACAAGGGAGTTTATGCATGTATTGAAACTTTTAAATTCCAATACAGCTTATAGATATGAAGATATTTATGTAAAATAACAGGCATAGAATTATGAAGAGAAAGAAATGACAGCAATAATGCATGAATAGTATTTTATGTTTTGCTAAAGATGACTAATGAACTGAATTCCTATGGAAATATAGTGTGCCTGACATTCTCATACCTACCCAATGACTTCATAATGATTACTGCTATTACAATGAATACAAAATTAATGAATAATAAATTAAATCCTTACACTAAATTGATATTAGGAGCCTCTTTAAGTCATTTTTTTTTTGTAACAGTCAAGCCACAATTCATAATAACCTTCTGAGAATAACAAGTTATGGATTTAATTACAGATAAAAAGAAATATATTCTATTAAAATGTGGGAAATTATGTCCTGAAAAATTAAAAATGGAGCAGATTTTGGAAAGCAGCAATGAACTTCCATAAACTAAAATAATAATATTAATAAAAAAGGAAATTAGAATGTCATGTTTTTACTTGTAATGATTTCAAAAGAAATATGCCAGGGTTAGGATAAAAGACAAACTAGCCAAGCATACTTATGAAAAGTTTGACTGGTTTATGGCATGTAAAGTGTAGAGGAACTCTTTCATTTCTTCCTAAAAAAATCCTGTCAGATTAATTTAGCTAACAATCAAAATAAATGTCATGTCTAAATTTGGTAATCCTCACTCAGGATTCATCAGAAATCTAAAATATTGAAGGAATTTTTGTCTTACGATCATACCAGAAATCTTCATAGAGAAAAGAGAATTGTCAGCTCCACAGATATATAGCTTTTTTAAAGTTTAAACATCCTCGAAAATAAAACATGGAGAGTACTTTGAGCACGCATGATCTACCTCTGTGTGCTGCCATTTTACTGTTAGAGGTTCGTATGAAAACTTGTTAAGAATTTGGACATCTTTCAGAATTAAAAATAACTATTTCACCATAATTAATGGACATTTTTGATTTATCATGATAAATACCAGCCTCTCAAAAGTGATTCTGAAAAAGTCACTTTAGCAGCTCAGGCTCTCTGTCACACTGCCAGAGACGTGTGACTTCCATCTCCCATGGCACAAGGGCAGAACCCGTCTGTGCATTTAGGAATGTGTTCAAGAACTCTTTAAGATGTCCATGAATAGAAGATGCATTGAAGGTGCATTTCTATCAAGGGCAACAGTTTCTGAACAAAATGGTGAAGAATGGAAATATAATAGAATTCCTTGTATTTTCTTATGACTGAAGTTTCAGACATGAAAAAATTAATTCAACGACTATACAGAGAAAGCCACAGTACACTTAAAATCTGTAAAAAGGGTTGGTTTCTATATGAATGGCCTTATCTGGTTCCTTTAGCCATGTATTGTATCTCCAGCAGCTCTCAAAAAGGAGAGTACGGAAATCAAATACAACTGGTTTTACCTTTTTTTTTTTTTTAATACATTGATTTCTGGGAATTACCTCTTTAATGTAACAAAGGTGTCAAAAGAATGCAGAGTATCTTTAAATATGAAAGGTATAAATGTACTCTCTAACTTTAGCATGTGCAAGTATCAACACAGACAATCTCTCCCACATAATTGCCTGAAGGAGGGCAGCACTTGACCAGCAATAGCTTTCCCATTCCTGCAGGGATCTATCCCAAACTCAGTTTTACCTCTTCTAATACCAACCACTGCCAGTGGTTTAATGGACATGTGTGAATTGCATGTGTTTATACAGAAGAGGAAGCATGAAGGATGCTCACCAACACATTCTGCCAAAAGCCAACAGCCATTACTAGATGTCATTACACATTAAAAGCCAAATTGAACTTATTCCTAGGGGGTACCAGAACTTGAAAATACACATGTGATGATAAAAACATGCTGTGGACTGCCTGCTGCATTATTAACTACTCTGGCTTGAGAGCTTCCATTTACGCTTTTTCTCAGTGAAGAAATTTGAGATGTAGCATCTTTTGGAATGAGGAGTCATAGATACTTATTGCCTTCTGTCTAAAGCCAAGATTTATTCAACTGTATGGCAATATTCCACTGAGTTTGTTTAAAACTTTTAAGGGCAAGTTATAATTCATTTTGGTACATACGCCTCGACACATAAATATATGCCAACATTTATGATTGCTTGCAGTGTAACAGATATCAGTATATCATGAATATCAGTTTATCAGTTTAACAGTTTAACAGAAGATACCAAATTAGAGCTCTTAAACTCTCTGATGCTCTTTACCTACAAGCAACACAGCAAGAAACAAACATTATGTGAGAGATGCACGCACTTATTCACACTGGCAAAGAATATCAGAGAAACAGATGCAATACAAAGGAAAAAAAGTGATAAATATGAAAACTCCTCCTCATCACTACTTTAATAACCAGAGAAGAGAATCAGGCTCCTTATCCATACTGTCACTTCTGGAAACAGCTACCTGTACCTGATATTCTAGGCTTCCCACATCTCCGAGCTTTCAGTTCTTTTTTTGTCACTCTGCTGATTTCAGATATTTAGTTATTCTATGAGAGCTCTGCTGCCAGCAGGAAAAAAAAAACCAACATGGATAGAATATGAGAGAAAAAGGGACCAGAACAGAAATGCAGAATCACAGGAGGACTGAGAAAACCATGGCAAACATTTCTATCCATCCATGTTTAAATCAGAAAAACTGAGAGGGGCATCTGATTCTTCACTGTTAAGTTAAAAAGATAATAACTTATCAACAAATAATAAACATTAGCATATTTTTCTAAAGCTTATAGAAAGCAGAGTACTAAGAGCTGCCAGGAGAATCCTTAAATGTCACCTAACTTTGAAAACATTATGTTGCTCCATGAAATAACAGGTTCTACAGCAGGTTGATTTCTCAATATGAAACACATTAAAGAATTAATGTTAAAATACTTTTAATTTAATATAACATAATGTAAAAACCTGTCTGACTTCCCAGTTCTTAAGTGGAAATAATTCCTGTTTGAACGTGCAAATCCATTTTACAGCCAAGGGTAGTAACTACACCCAGTGTGGCCGATTTTAGCTGCACATTTCCCATTAATGTCAATGTGAGTTTCACAGCTATACTACTGCACATGGGTGGAGAATATACCCTCAAGTTGTTAAAAGAATTAAGAGAATGAATACATGGTGATTCCCTTGAAGAGGAAAAATGCCAAGGAAAGAAATGTCAGAAAACACGATATAATACAAAAAGTCCATTCAGAGAAAGATGGATGCAAAGGAAAAAAAGCAAGCACTTTCTGGTCTTTTTCCAAAATCTGTTGTGTTCTGGGTTCCCTGCAAAGGTATAACAATTGAAAAAGTCTTAAACATCTCGTATAAAAGCTCAACCATGAAATCCAGAAGAAAAACATCTTTTTTTTCCCAATTAAAGTCTATGTTTCAGATAGACCTACTGCTTTTTAGACCTTTTTTTTCGGGAGGGTTTTTTTTTTTTGTTTGGTTTTTTTACTATTTATCTACATATAAAGTCAAAAAGAATCAGAGGAGTATTTTTCTCAGTACTGCAGCCCTCTGGCTCTTTGTTGGTAACAGTTCAACAGTTTGTATTGCAGAGTTGATCAAGGTTAAAAATGATTCAGAAAAAAAATCATCCTTTTTGACAGCTACTATTATGAGGTTCTAGTCCAGCTCCAACTGCAATCACTGAAACACTGAAACTTTATCATATTAGGTTTAGGTCTAGAGTTGGGCCACCGCAGTACATACCTGTCAGCCCCAAACTGTTACTTTTTGAAGGTCTGCATTCTTTCTCCATGCACAGTAAGGATTTCACGGTCACCATATTAGGTATTTCAGTTCAAGAAAAAAAGTCAGAGGGAATGAACACTTAATTATGGGTGAAATCACTGCAGACTTGAGGTACTATCTGGGGCTTAGGAGCACAGCTGAACACCTTGAGCTCCTTTGAAAAATTCCCTGTTTATCTCTTTCTGTCTTCTATATATATATACAACTACAAATTTTCTGTACACAATCAACAGCATGATAAAGGAGAAGAATAATTTTTAGTTTAGCCTGATAAAAACATGAATACAACACCAAGAAAAGGCAGTCAACATTATAAAAGAAATGACACATTTTATAAAGACTTTCATTGTTTTCATGATTGTTTTAATACACTTATTTGTTTGGAGGCTTCTGTTTCTTATTTTCTTGTTAAAGTACTTTAGCAGTTTAAAATCCATTATAGAAATCCATTCATAGAGTAGTGCTGGATGAAGTGATACTGACAACTCCCACATGAAAAATGGGAGTATTTTGCATGCATTGAGTTTTTAATGTGAAATTTCCAGCAAAATTTTGAAGCCTTATCAAATACAGTTAGTATATTTTGTATTTTTTTCATTTACTTTCTTTTTATGATTAATATTTTTTCAATGTAAAAGAAAAGTATTAACATTGTCTATCTCTGTGTATATGTAAAGCCAAATACACACATAATACACACATATAATTTATATGTGTATATATATATAAAAAACATATATACATATATATGGATATAAACATATATTTAATTTGTACCACAGTATCAGTTTTCCCATATTTCTCCAATTTCACAGTAGATGTTTACTCCTAAGCACCCATTTAGCTAATTTTGTAAACTATGATAAATGAAATTACTCTGTATTATTAGTTCACTTGTGCTCAGAACAAGACTACATTGAAAACTGGTTTCCACAACTTCTAATTACAAAACATTAGCTACCTGAGTCTTCTCCAGCTGAGCAGATTAGCATAGATCTTCTCTGCTGACAGCTTTGACCTTCACTCCAGCAAACACTTGTCAAAATGCCAAAAGTAATTACCTGGCTGTTTAGGAAGGAGTAATGGGGTGTAGCTACCTACCTTTTCTTGTTACTGATCTAAAATGTCTATAAAACTTTGCCAAGAGGCTCCCTCTGGATTTTGGCATATACATTTTATTTTTCATCTGTCTTTTTATTTTTTTTTTAACAGACTATCAAATATTAGCTATATATGATCTTCTGCCAGCCAATCCCATCACAATTCCGGAGGACAGGCTAAATAACCTGCTAGATGGATCTTTCAACTAAAACAATTTTATGATTGCTGTCATCCTGATTTTGTTGCACTGATGAAATCAGGAAAATAACTATTAAAAAGCAGCAGAAGCAGCACAGAAACAAAATTATTATAATTATCCTATAGATGACTCTACTGCCTATCCTCTGAATTAACTTAAAAATCATTATGTTATAGCTTAATTTTTTGTTTTCATAAAAAGCCTTTTCCTGTTCATATTTCAGATTTACAATTAAGAAAACGGAGGCACAGAGAATTTACAGGCACTACTTGAAATTCTATGGCTAGATTAAATCTAGGATGTCTTTTGACTTCAGCCACACATTTTCTCTTAATCTGAAGGTTCACATTTATAGAAAATAATTTTTAAACATAACAAAAGGTTTTAACATGTTTTCCTGAAGACTAGATAATGCTAGAAAGATTAAGTATTTTCAGATTATTACAGTGGTCATTAATCTGTAAATCCCACAAACAATTCTTGTCAAACAATGGAAAACATCATCTCCAAATAAGAACTAGATGAAACATCTATAAGTCTGACTCTATCTTATATTACATATTAGAATGGATATGCGAAGTTCAGGAAAACTCAGGGGAAAAAACCCCTTCTTTGACCATAGATAGTCGAGAAAACAAACAATTCATGAAACTCAAATCCCTCGCCATGTAGTCACAACATTCCCTAACAATTGCAGGGTATCAGGTAGCAGCAGCAGCTGCTGAAGTTGCCTTCAATCCTTAGGAGAAAGACGGCTCAAAATGAAGGCAATGTTAACATACAGGTCTGAATACTGCTGACAAGCGTGCCCTTGTGAGCACTGCCAACAAACTTATCTTCAAAAACTCTCCCAAAGCTCTCAAATAATTCCTGGTCCCACTGTAAAGAGCTCATTACTTTCCCTCTCAGATACGTTCCTCCATGAGCTATCAGCAGTGGAAGGTCAAACAAGTGGCTATTTTCAAGACGGATGATACATGAATCCCCTGGACCTCCTAACTAAGCCTTTTTTCAGCCAGAAAACCTCCAGCTGGCCTTTCATCCCAGGTCACATTTGTGCCTCTCTCCCAAGATGTCAACCTGTAAATCGTGTTCTACTGAGAGAACAAATTGCTCCCACGTTCAGGTCAGCTGTCCTTACACGCTGTTACCAAAACACCACACTTCTGGAGAAAGGCCTTTTCATGTTATTACTTTTCTCCAGCTAAAAGGGATGACAGCCTGATTCTAAGTTGACTCTGAGTGTATTGATTTTGTGGGTTTTTTTTTTCTTTTGCTTTAAATAGCAACTGTTTTTCATAGAGCCCTGAAGTAGCATCGCTCTTGCTCACAATTTTTATTATTTGGCTGATGTGAAAGCTATCAGCTAAAATCACAAGATTGCTAACCATCCAATTTCATATACTAAGAATAGAAGATTTAGTTACATCAGATAAAGAACATTTTCCTGTTTGTACCAACTGAAATAAAATATTACCTGTTCCACATTACCCCTGTTTCACATGGTGC
>JAWWLV010000088.1:8730400-8770157 GCA_035041135.1 Platyrinchus mystaceus
ACAATGACTGGTCAATGAATACTTTCAAAACAACCAGCATTGTTTGCAGTTGTGGGGCAGAAAAAGGAAACCAAGACAATTTACCAGCATGGACTTGGTGACTGAAGCAACAGAGTTCATCTTGCTGAAACTTCTCACAAGACTTGCAGAGCTGTGCCAAAAGTCGACAAGACAACAAAGGCTCATTATAATGACTTAGAAAGACCTTTTTAGAGAAGAGGAAGACTTTTTATGCAGAAATTGAAGTTTCCTGATACATGATTCACATCGCCTGCACTGATGGTCACCATGAAAAAGAAGGTGGGTGTTGCTATTACCAAATCAACACAAACAAGCACTGTCAAATTTCATTATGTCAGCAAGACAAGCAGTACAAAGAATTACAAATTACTAGGTTATCTTTATTTGACTGAAATATATAATGCAAAGAACTTTTAACAATTAACCAACACTGGTATAAAAAGGATCAAAAGCCAGACAGTGTTTCATCACAAGCTGAAATCAGAGAGGGAAAATCAGAGCATTCTGAACTTACTGCATTAAATGATATTTCCCAGGTTTTGTTCAAATTCCCCTGTGAAACTGTGACGTTTTTCAGACATGAAAATATCAGTTCTTTCTGTCTAAGCTTTTAACTCAATACATGTATAACTAAATAAAACTTTTTGTAGTCTTACTCCTGCAGTTGATGATTCATTCCTCATTGTACTGTGGTCCCTTCTCTCAGTCTCCTTTCCCTACGTTTATACATTCTTTACATACAGATATTACATGTAGCTTTATAGGGAGATCCAAAATTATGTTATATGAAGATCAATCTGAAGACAATTCCCTCTCTCTTGTTCTCCTGAGAACCTCCTAGAAAACTTTTCTTGCTCATAATGGATTATAATATTGAGTTATCATGTTTTTGTCAAGAATGCTCCTATAGTCAATACCTACTGGCTGAGAGCAGAGTGTGGCTCTGCAGCATTCCTAGAAATTAACAGTGAATTTCAGTAGCAAACCAGATCCTCATCTGCTGACTCTCTGATGTTGAGCAAATGATCTTCTCTCCGTGCCTTGTTTTGTCAAATTTCAGACCATGAAATTAAGAGGTGTGCAAGATTTACAGAGGTATTCCATAAATGTTTTTATTATACTTATATTATGCAGCATACTGGAAAGATAACTCCCCCTGACCAATGAGGACTGCATTACATGACTAGAATCAATATAAGAGGACAGTCATATAAATAATTTGCACTATTTTGGACTTAAATCTTATTCATCAAAAGTTGAGAAGCATATTTGAATTATACTAAAGGCTTATAAAATAATTGCTGCTAACAGCTGCAAAATGCATTATGGCTTTAACCTATCATTTGTGCCTACATAGTTGAGTCCTTTGAAATATATTTATAATGCATATTTTTAGCACAGAATTTAGAAGAAAATCAAAATATGTTCATGTCAGAGCCTGAGTCCTTTTTAACAGGGCCCAGGTTGGATGTGTGTCAAAACTGGGATTTTGCCTAATGTGCTCAAGAAATTGGAACAATTAAGAGATTTCTGCATTGACTGTGTAAGGCAGGTTCCCCACCTGTATTTTCAAGTTTAAGAAGAACCTGGGATAGTTTTTCTAATGCAGATGGATTGTTTCACTGTCTGATATGTCTTTGAAGTTAAATGTCATGGTCACCAGAAAATTCTGGATTCAATCAAGCCAACTATCCAAGGTCATTAAAGGTTTGTAGAGTGTGATGGGAACTAAGAGCCCTTGTAATTAAACCACTTATTTAGCTACTTACTCCTAGATATTTAGAAGAGTAAGTTTTGACTCATATAAATACAGCTCAGACCTCCCAAGCAAAAGAAATATGTCGAAGGCAGAATAGGACATAAATACCTTCTACACCAGCTGAATCCAGGGCCATGAATACATAGGCCATTTAGTCATCCTAATTAAGATCAGGACTATGACATCTTGCACCTCTCAAAACCAATAAGACACCATCAGCTTAAATCACTACACAGGGTAAGTTATCTCTAAGGGTTTTGGAGTGCTCTTTTCATCCCAAAAGGACTGTTTAATGCTGAAAGCTAAGGGTGATGCGTTGTCTGTTTAGAGCTGCCAATTTTAGCAAAAATATTCAGCTTCAGTGTCAAAAAGTTCTATTACGTATTTGCTGCCATGGATATTTCACTTCAACCAGGACATAACCAAAACTTGTAAATGTTAAATCTCAAAATCTCTAAGTTTACAAATTTAATCATTTGCAGTAATTTTAAACTGCTGGGGAATTCTGTATGTGTTTTTTTTTAATCTATTCCAATAACTTTGAGGTAGTATCTTTATTCAAGTTAGCTTGATACACAGTAAAATTTGAATAACAATATGGTATTTTCGCATTTGTGTGTTTCGGCAGAATTAACTTTGCAATGTGGGTTTTTTTTTTTTTTCAGAATTAAACAGTGGGCAGAGAAATGAGTTTTACACAAGAAGGTTCCATGATTCAACACCCTCCTCTCTAAGTCAGGGTAATAGTTCCTATCAGACTATGCATGGTTTGAAAATGGGAGTTTTACCAGCAGGGAACAGAAAAGTAAAAAAAAAAAGCCCCAACAAACAAAAAACAAACCTCAAAAAACCCCAAACCAACAGCTTGGTTAACAGTTAGGGGAATTAAAAAATAAAATTGAAAACTTTGTTCATATACATATATGCATACACACACATATATTTATATGTATAAAAAATCCTAAATCAAAATTTCTGACTTTCCATAATGGTGTATATCACAATATATCTTTGACACAAGAACCTGCACACAAGACCTGTTAATTCCCTAATATCTTCATGTGTGCAATATATATATATGATCATTACAGGCATCTGATGCCAAAACTCTTTGCTTGGAAACTTTAGAAGTTTCTGCTTTTCTAATTAGCACTTTTACCATACATATATTTGCATAAATGGTGGGATTCTGGAGTACACATAAAGCAACTTCATTGCTTATTTCCATACCAAATATATTACAATTTTATATAAAGTTGTCTTACTCATAATTGTTCTATGCTATATTTCTCTTGACTCTTAAACTGAAACATTTGTTTGTCTAAATGATTTCATGTGCCAAGTGTAATTACTTCTAGAGCAGGTCATCTGTGTCTTGAGAAAGTTTATTTCTTCAAAGCACTGAGATGAAATTACACTGCACCGTTGAACCTGCCTTATTAAACAGAATAGGCCAGAGGACAGCTACTTGATGCAAGATGTGTTCTATCTTTTGAATGTCAAAGTGTGTGAAGCTGGCAAAATGTTGGCTGTCCTGCTCTGTTTTCAAACAGCAAATAAAAGTATTGTTAATGTGAGAAAGCAAGCTATTCACAATTTTAAATTACTCTGTTGTCAGCTTCCCCATATAATTATGTAGCCCTAGAAACTGCAAAGAAAAAGTAATCAAAACATTTACACAGAATTGGAACTGTGGATTACTGGGGAAAAAATTTTTATCAGCAAAAATATGGCTAAAGGATCTTAGAGAGTTTATTTTGCCTCAAGCCAGGCCTTGTGTACACTAACAAAAATGAACCTCAAACTGCAAGAAAACATAGGAAACTATTTTTGTTATCATACTTCCATATCTCTATTATTCAGTTAATATTCTAAGTAATCCATCTGTTTGCATAGTTGCTAAAGAGTCTCATGTCTTCTCTGACATGTACATTTGTCAAAATCCACAGAGGAGGATGTACAGCTTTATATATAGTTCCCTATACTTAAATCTAAATAGTGTAAGGAAAATAGAAAAGTTTATCCATTTCTGCTACAAAAATATATGCTACATGAGCAATAAGATCAAACTGCTGCTCAGAAGCTGTTCCTGTGGCTATCAGTGAGACTTTCTCGTACATAACATCTGCACAGATAGATTCCTTTTTGCAAGTATGGATAATTTACATTCTTATAATTATTATGGTATCTGATTACCTCAACTTTGAAATTCTTTTCATTTCTAAGGATGTGAAATTGTTCTGTCCATTTGGTCTATTCATTTTCTATAAACAAGATCTGCTTTCAGAGTTCCTGGATGGATGTCAAATTACCTAATTGCAGTACAGCACAGAGTAATGCATTTACCTGTGCCTACCTTGGAAGCATGCATTAATTTATTCTGCTTTCATTTCCCTTGGTAAATTAAGCACTTGGAATGCTTTTGTTCAAGACACTGTTGACTTAAAAAAATTATAATTACAAATAGAGCCTGAAAAGACTTCTTATATAAGTATATATTGCTATTGATTTTTTAAGTGAATATATTTTTTGATTTAAAGATCTGAAAGTAAGAAGTTTGCTTAAACTTTTTTTATGAAATGTAACACAAGGTTTAGTTATAACAACACCATGGCCATGTTGACATACCAAGAGAAGCTTATGTCAGACTCCTATTTACCTCTTCCTGCAGCCATCAAAATCTGAAAATTCTAATCTACTAAGCAAACAGAAGTTAGAAAATGCCTGGGATATGAGTATATAGAGTATATAAAATTAAAATATAAAATATTATTTTAATTGTTGAATCTGTAGAAATTCATAGAATCATAGAACCATATTCATTGGAAAAGACCTCCAAGATCATTAAGTCCAACCTTCAACCAAATACCACCATGCCCACTAAACAATATCACAAAATGCCATGTCTATTCATTTTTTAACATTTCCAGGGTTGGTGACTCCACCACTTCCCTGAGCAACATGTTCCAACGCTTAATCGGCCTTGCAGGGACATTTTTCTTAATATCCAACCTGAACCTCCCTTGGCACAACCTGAGGCCATTTTCCCTTGTCCTGTCACGGGTTGCCTGGAAGAAGAGGCTGACACATTGCCACAAATTCCTTTCAGGTAGTTGTACAGAGTGATAAAGTCTCCCCTGAATAACCTCAGCTCCCTCAGCCTCTCCTCAGAGGATTTACATTCCCGATCCTTCACCACCTTTGTCGTCCTTTCTCTGGGGCGGCATTTTTTTGTCCCCAGAACCTTCCTAACTTTGTCAGCAGTATTTAAGTTAAGAAAGTTGAAAACAACAGCTTTGATCCCAGTGGTTAGAAAAAATGTTACTTCTTTTGCTGAAATAAACAAGTCACAACATTTATACATTTCAGAGTATCTCATTAGGAACAGGACAAGGTGCATCCAGAACTTCCTGGACTTGACAGGGTTTCCACAGACCTGCTGAATTTCAGTGGATGTCTGTTACATTACCTTGCTTGCATGTAAATTTTTGAACACATATAAGCTTCGTTATTCACAACTTGCATTGCAAGAGCAGTTGCACAGTCTTGGACACATTCACTGTGCCATTCTGGAACTGACAGACCTCTCCCATTCCTTACTCTTTTTTTTTTTTTTTTCCTCCAAAATAAAGATTCCTGCCTTACTGCACCATTTGTTATATGGAAGATATTCTATACTTACAGTCATGGCTTCTGCCTTTCTCTGAATCTTTCCATTTCAACCTGAATTTCCAATCTCTCTGAGAGGTATGAGAAGCAGAACTACATGTTGTATTTAAATACAGGCAAAGGAGAGATTTATGCAAGAACAAACAATATTGTTGTGTTTTCTATTCCTTTCTAAATAATTCTTCAAAACACTTTCCTTTTTCAACTGATAATGGAGACTGAACTGCCTTTTTCATCAAATTACCTATTACTACACTAACTATGCTACTATTTACACGTACAACTTTGCATGTAAAGCTATTTTTTCTCCATATGAAAATTTTTTAACTGTAATTTACAATTAAATTCATCTGCCATTTTGAATCCATTCACTCAGTCTGGTAAGGGTTTTATACATTTCTAAGATCAGCTTTCACCTTTAAAACTGTGAATAATTCAGTATTATTAGCGGGATTTCTCATCATCCTGCTCACTCTCTTTTCCAGCTCATAAGTATGTTGAATGTCACAGTCCCAACAGAGACCCTTCCATTTTTTTGCTATATCTAGCCTTTTAGAAAACTAATACTTTATTTCTAATCTTTGTTTTCTGCCTCTTAATCAATTACTGATTCACCATTTTGCGTTTCATATTCCACATTTTAAGAAACTATTAGTTTCCTTAGAAACTTATGGGAAGACCTTGTCAAAAGCCATTGGCAATCTAGGCAGGCTCTACCGATAGCATCATATTTGTTGATCACTTTAGAGAGATTCAACAAGTTTACAAGACAGTTTTTACAATGTTTTTTTACAGTTTTAACAATGCTTTTTAACAATCTTAAAAAAAAGCCACATTAATTTTTTTGGGGAATATATTACAAATTCAGGAGTCACATAATTCAGTACTTACTTTATTTTAATTTCCTATTTTGATGGTACACATCTATAGCTTTTTAACATGTTAAACCCTTTTAAGAAAAATTATATCCCATTTGCTATTCCCTAATCACCAGTTAACAAGAACCTTCCTGGAAAGGAATATTCTGGCATGGGAACTACCCCAGTTCTTTCTATAACTTCATTCATTCCCGGTGAAGCAAAAGTAGAAGTTAATGGACAGTTTGTGGCTCCTGCTATTTATTTAAATGAACTTTTTTTTCTGTTTCTATTTTCCAGCAATATTGCAACTTGTTTACTTCTGATTTTTAAAACCTACCAAGTAATTTGGAAACAAATCAGTTATCAATTCAGTTACTTTACAGAAATTATTTCTTGCACTCAAAACTCCATAATAAGCAAGCAGACAACAGGAAGCAGCTTAATTCTAGAAATACAACCTTTACTCCCAAGATTAACTTGTCATTAAAATTGTTTAAACAGCACACCAACAAAGACATATTTCTACCATTTTTTTAATCCAGAAATTAAGGCTAAGATGTAATAACATTTTTTTCCCTGAAAAAACCAGTATCAGAAAAGTGAAGGTATTATATCCTAGATTAGATGACTAATTTGGTTTTATGAGCTCATGACAACACTGAAGAGTTTTTCACCATTCTGGAACTTGATTACAGGTCTCTAACTCATCTTCTTGACAAACAAGGAAGTCTCAAACAGTTTTAATTGACTCAGAGATGTTAAGCTTCAATTTTCCATGTTCCACTCACCTCTGAACTGTCTCTCCCTTTAAATGTCAGTCTTCTGGGAGAACAGGACGTGCCTGTGCTGTTTGCAGTGCCACTGACTGCTAAACAGACGTGTGGGTGGTCACCGTTTGGGAATAGAGGACAAGGACTTACCTGCTTCTTTGGCAACATCTGCAGTTGAAATGTTTTGGAGGTTTGAGTGCACTCTGAAGGTCACAGCTGGTCCCAGCACGCTGAAAGAGATTATTAAAAAAATGTAAGATTCATAATCAAGAGACATGGCATAATATTCCTTATCAAAATAGGTTTTTAAAGAGAACCTATTAAGACACCATTTAGCCTTCTTTCTTTTGCTTCATTAGCTACATTTGCATACATTTTTATACCTCTTGTGGTTTCTTGTGTGTCTCTTGTGCCTGTCTGAAAGAATTTCAACAACATTAACTAAACTTTAGAACACTCCTGTAAATAGTATTCTTATTAAGAAGGTGGCAAAATGGAGGCACTGAAATCTTTATTCTCCCAAGTACAGCATAGACCATCACTGGAATTTCATCATCCAAAGAAGATTACAGGTACTTTCACATTTTATTTGCTTAACATCAACACAAGCTTAGTCCTGTTGTCACAAGTGCAAGTAAAAGGGACAATATAGAAACTCAGAATATTTATCTTGACCATATTCTGCAAGAACACATGTAGGGGAAAGATTTTGAACATATCTGATCCAAGAGCTGGTTATGATCAGAAAGATACCACAAATTATTTAACATTTAACAACAGAGTTAATCACCTCTTTGAATAACTTATGAGGGGAAATGATTTGACTCTGTGGGGACCTTTCTGGGTGTAGCCTGATGGTCCTTTATAGCACTAAAATCTATAAGACCTTTACAGAGGAAGGTACTGGTTAGCCAGAGGTAGAGAGGCAGAGTAAAGTACTCAGGGTTTCACAAAAAAAAGTCACTGTGCACTTGTAAAAAAAAAATAAATCCATATAAGTAATGTTGCATTCATTCTCCATCCACCCCAATAAATATACAAATCACATGCACATCTAATGAAAGGAATGAAGACATTTCAGTTCTGATATCCTTAAAACTACATTAAAATACTTAACTATGAAAAACATAAAAAATACATATAAACATATAGTAAATATACTTCTGAAAAGGATTTCTGGGTAACAAGAGACTATAGAAATATTAATGTAAGAATTTAAAGAGAAGAGTGTAGGTGCTCAAGAAAAACAAAAATTGGCCCTATTTTATAAAAGTTTACTTACATATTATGTATTATGCAAGTTTCTAAGTTTTTATTATTCATATTATCAGTGAAAATAATTACATTTATACTATGAAGAAAAACCTTACTTATAAGGTGAAGTACATTGGCTGGACCCATATATTAACATATTTTGACCTTCTGTAGCTGTGGCTTATGAGAGAATGAAATTTGAAAAATTGCTGCATAAAAGAAATAAATTGAAATATATTTTTGTTGCAGGGCTTGAAATGAAGTATTAAATTATTTTTTTAGTAACATGTTCTTCTTCTGCACTCATAAAATGGAGAGCACTTAATGAAGTGTGCTTAATTGCATCACATGTATCCTAGGCAGAAATACCTCTAAACTTTTTCCATTTCAGGCACAAAAAACCTCTATTATTAACCATAAGACTTTGCTTTGAGGTCACAAAGGGAATCAGAGTAAGAATAAGAAATATTCTTTTAATCTTTTAGTAGCAAAGCATGCATTGTGCACATTTTACTCTGGAGTTAACAGAAACTGCCACTAATCAATCATTTTTTTCCAAATACTCTTTGAGGAAGGAAAGAAAAAGAACACAGACATTTTATTGCTAAAGGACACTTTAGATGCCTGGTCACTAATGGCCAAGAAAAACTTTTAATAATGTTAGGTAATTATAAAACATTTCTCAACATCATATTAATATTGTAGATCATAATACTCAACAATTGCAAAGTACTTTTTATTTGAGATAACTAGTTTAGAAAAATCCAGGCTATTCCCTGATTCTGTCACTAATGCTGGGATAATCAAGCATAAAAGACACCTAGGAATTTCAGGATACCAAGCACTGAATATAACTACTGTCCTTTCTGCGTTGCCAACATAAGAGAAATGCTGATTTCTCTCCGGGTGCTCAGATATTTGCAGTGCAATTAGCAACCTGTTTTAAATATAAGTAGGCATCACTCCAGTATAAAGCTGTTGGATAACAATGATGAGGGGAGAGGAAACTTTAGATATTCTCCTCAGATCTTCACTGCATAGTCCATTATAGCTGAGAACCTGGAACCAACACAAAATTTCAAGCACAGTGTAGTTACACTTCGGCTCTATCAGCAAGGACATGAAAAGTTTCCTGCCCTCCTTCCCTTACCTGAATGTTTTGCTTCTATTTCTTGGCCACTCCCCACTTCCTCCCCATAGTTCTCCCCTGCCCCACTCCCTGCAGCCCTGCATTTCTTGTCATCATTAAAGTCATATTGATTAAAACTGGATCATTTCAGAGACCCAGCCCAGGCAGTGAGAGACAGGGATTTCCGAGGAGTGAAGCCTGGCAGCAGCCATGGCACTATTCTCTAGTGACTCCACCTGGATAATCCAGGAACACAAGAGGATCCAAGTCATGCCCACGTGTGCACTGCCACAAACACTGTCATTTCTCCTGCCCACTCAGGGAAATAAAGAGCAAAAAGCAGGGTGGGGAAAAAATTTCTTATGCAAGTGGGATGCTATTGTGGGAATGCTATCCTTTTCCGGGAAAGAATAAATCTCAGAATCATTTAAAACACCCACTCATATGTTGCTCTGTGGGATATTGTTTTCCTCTACTGTAGCAGCTGAATTCTTGTATGTAAGAAATCACCTGAGCACCACATCAGCATGGCTTCACTAGGCATATTCACAAAATACAAAAGTAGCTCTTGTCATAACTTTTTGCACCTTGGCATTCTGTTTATTTAAAAGCAAACAAAAGACCTTGAGATTACTTGGTCAAAATTGCATTTCTGCTTGATGTTTTGGTAACTGACTGCTTCAGGAGCTCATAAAATGAGATTTTTCTCATGGGGGGCTTCTGGCAAAAGCACTCAATAAATAAACATTTCAATAACAAAAGATGCCCTTTGGGGAATTCCTCACTGTTCATTATGTATTGGATGAGAACATTTAAACAAAACCAGTAATTATTTGACTGCAAAATATTTTTTAAAGACTTTTTAACAAGAGGTCAACCAGTCTGAAAAAAGGTTCCAAGATGTATAAAATGCACCCCTGACAGTTCCTAACCAGGAATTTTAAGCCGGGTAAATGAGACTGCTTTTCTGTGAGGCTGTCAAACCCTCTGAAGCCTGGCTAATATTAATGGCAATTGTCTTTACATGGCTCTAAGTACAGAGGCTCACTGAAGTGCACACGTTTGTTTATGACCCGATGAATTGCAAACAAACCGTTCCCACAGATGAGGGAAATGCTGGGGGGAGCACAGGGATCCCTCCTGGCTGCTTACATCAGCCAGCACTCAGCCAGCCGGGGAGGGGAGAACACTCGAACACGTAACCACAACATCCAGGCTAACCTAACCTACATCTGAGACACACAACTGCTGCAACTGAGATTAAAAATGGTATATAAACGTGATTAAAACAATATTTTTTTGTCTATCCCTCCCCCAAGCTGTATGCTACTATGATTACACTTACGCAAATTTGTAGTCGAGTCATCTGACAAAAATGAACTTATACCCACCTAAGTAAGAGAAGATTGGGACTTTTAGAAGGTATCTGGACTATACAGCCGTAATCACACTAAGAACTTTCTTCTTATACTTTGTTAGGATGATTTTTGAATAAAGGTAAGCAGTCCTGGCTTCACAGCTAATAAACAGTGACTTCTCCCCACACAAAATATAATGTCTGTTGCAATGACCTGCTAAATTTATTGCTCAAAATTTACTGACTAATTACCTCCTCTGATGGCTGTCACAACTTCTGCTATTTTTTTTTTAAATTTCAGTAACGTTGCCTTCAGTTATAATAGTTTGGGGTTTTTTAACAAAGACATTCAAAACATATTGCAAATTGTTACCCTTATGTGCTGTTGTCTTTTATTCTGTTTACTAGAGATGAAATAATTACAGTGTTTATACTAAAATGACTTGAAGGTTGATTGCTGATTTAATAATATACCCTCCCCTTGGGTTTATATTTCCCATCTGAAGGTGGGAGGGTGCAACACACACAGAAACAAAGAATATTCTTTGTGTAAAATAGAAGTATTTCCTTTCATTAATTGTTTTATGACTAGCAACATTCTTCTTATATTTTCCCTGTCAACAAATGAATGATCTGAATAAACAGAGTTGGAGCATGATCAATATGGCAAGGCCCATATCACTTTCAAGCCGTAGGTTATAATTATATTTATGAATGACAGGATTTGAATCTCCATAAATTATGTACCAAGCTTTGCATGCCTATTCCTCTCCCTCGTGTGTGTGTACTTCAGTATTACAATATCACACTGAAGGTTTACTGTGAGATACAGTCACAGTCTATCATACCCCCTAGTGGAAAAGGATTTGAGAAACAAGTGCCAACATGGTTCTGTGCACTCTTGAAGATGAGATATAGGGCTGATGCCAGATGGAAATGAGTTGAGGTGGCACTGCATTTTTAAGAGATACAGGCAAAGTTCAATTTCTCAAGACTGGAGGAAGATGAGGAGATTAGGATTGGATATTTCCAACATGAAACATTCTCTTAATGACCCTATTTCATAAAACAGAGCTTGCCTTAATAAAGCTTAGATTTGAAATTAAAGTCACTACTTGTCTATATGTTCATTTCAAAATCCTTTAATCTCTGGAGGTTAAGAAAAGCAATTAGTAACGCTCCAGAGGACTGTGCAAAGCAAATTTTATAGCAGTGAAGGTAATTGTCTCAGGAAATGTTTGGTGGGCTTGAACTAATGACTTGCAATGTGTACACATTTCTGTTCTTTCTGTGTTTAGGAATTTGAAGCTTATGTCCATTGTTTATATTGCAATGAAGCCTTCTTTTCACCTTCTCAATTTTAGAAATTTTAAAATGTTCATGCTGCTATAAATGTGTTATATATCATATATAGAAGTACATAAACATACTTATGTCAAATCATATTAATGGAGAAAAGCACCTAATTAAAAGCACCATTTTTCTACTACAGTATGTTTACACAACATGATTTACAGAGAAAAGCAAAGACAGAAAATTTCAGCTGGACATTTACATATAGTACATGAATGGATTAAAATGTGTACACTGGCTATTTTATTCTCCTTTTGATACTCAGATGAGCTGCAAATCAATTGACCACTTGATTCAGGCTGCACCAACATTTTGGACCAGAACTGTTGACCAGAATTTATTTAGTGAAGCATTGCATCATACTTTATTTATATTACATAAGCAGGTGCCTGACTAAGCTTCTAAGATTCAGGAAAGCTGCAAAGGATGTGTTGTGCTGACCTGCTACAAAATAACATCCCTGAACTGTTGAGTAGAGAATTATTGATCATCACTCAAACTTAATACTAAAAAGGCACACATCTCTCACTCTTTAATATCTTTTCTGTTCAAAGATTTGGTTCACTTTGCACCTGAACTGCACAAATGTCAATGTACAGCTGTATGTATTCTCACATTCCTATTGACAGGTATGTACGCACAGCCAGTGATCAATTAAAAAAATCTTTTTCTCTTTTAGCAAATTGAGTTTTTTGAGCTCTTCTCTGGAAACTCTTAACATGCTCCTTAAACTGCAGAATGATACCTGTTGTTCCAGAACACACAGCCAATAACATATTATGTATTCATATTTATGTCCTATATAAACTAAGCATGAACTACTTGTTTGCAACACTGTCTAAAGAAATGTAGTTCTGCACTAAACACAAGGCATGGAGAGAGAAAGCTGTACTACCATCACATCTGGTGTCTGAGGATGACCAGGAACTAAAGATGGAAAAGCAAATTCCCTGCTAAGGGGAAGGACATTAACTTCAGTTAGTGGTTGACTTCCTCTCTTGCATTTATTAGGGTTCTTTTCACCGGGCTGGGAGGTGTAACAGACACACCACACACATTAGAAAGATTGGCAGTTTCAGAGCAATCACGTCCTGCAAATGTAACTACATGGAAACAAAACTTAGGTTTGGATTTGATGGTTGCAGCTCAAGTTTACCTCTGCAGGCTACAGCCTTCAAAATCAGGTGAGTGCCTGGACACCTTGGCGTGCCCTCTTCTCTCCCCCTGGAATGATAAGTGCCGTGGAGTGACTGCATAGAGCACCATTTCAGGGGGAGAGAAGAGGACACGACAAGGTGTTCAAATAGTGAAATGCCTTTTGGCTGACACACTGCTGTCATTAGAGCAATTTCAAGAGTGAAGTCACTGAAAAATGATGGCTTGTCCAGAAAGGGATGTTCTCCAACAACAGCAGTCCACATCTGGTGGGTTTCTGATACAAATTCTAAAAGGAATTTAAATTATTTTACCTCAATCATTAATTTTATATTAATCATTTTATCTATATGCATCAAAATCATGCTAAGTACACTGCTCCTAATTTACACTGCAAAAGATGATGAAAGAGTATTTTAGAGATTTTACAACTTGCTTCATCTGAGGTGAAGATTATTTTGTTAAGCCTACAATTTAAATGATTTAAAAAAGAGACAACGCTCAATTTAGAGATTGATGCTACACTCAGTTTGTCCTATTTTTATTATTCACAAAATGCAACTTTTGATGATTACTCAATATCTATGAATAATTTGCAGAGTTTTAAAATAATTTTTCTATTAATCTGTCACAAGCCATGAAACTTGACATTTTCACCACGCTGAGTACATGAAAGTTGCCAGCTTTGCCTGCCATGCAAATAAGGTTCTTAATTACAGTATTTAAAAGAACAAACCATACAAGTGCTATAATTTCTTATGGTAAAAAAAAAATGTTTGGACCCTGAGAGAGTGGGAAAATGGTCTCAAAAAGCTGCTTAAATGTACAGTGATTTTTCTTTCACTCCCCAAGGATTAAGCTAAAGGATAAAACTTATGCCATTTGAAAAAATAAAAATTGTATTCTATTTATATTTCCACTCTCTTTCTTTTCACCTTTATACCTACAAACAGCAGACATTTTTTAATTTTCACCCAGTAAGCTTTCAATGCATTTTCCTGACTTCAGGTCTACTTGCCCTCTGCTCACCTGTGTTGTTAATGGAGTCAGCTGGAATCACACGTAAAATTTGTCTACTGGGATGACAGTCACCCAATGTTCAGTTTGCACAAGTGGCTTTTACTCTTTAATGAAGAGCACGGCTCAGATGTTAGGATTGTTGCAGAGGTACAGGTTCCCCAGGCTTACAGTTTTGAAAGGATCAGTGTTAAGGGACAAATTTCTTTGATGAGGATTAGGCTGCACAACCAAAGGAAAAAAACCCCAAATTTTGCTACAGTCTCAGTTCAAAAGGCTACAAAACTCTGACTGCTACAACCAGAGGCCTCCTGCTTGCCCTCTTAGTAACCTGTTGGCTTCTCCTTTAGTTCTGAGGGGATGAACTACGAGATTTGTTCTTGAGGTTCCCCTGCCAGCTGTGAGGTAGAAATACTTGCTTTGTAAGGGAGGCACTGCAAGTGGAATTTATTGGTCTTTTTTAGTCATATACATATACAGACTGTCTTTATGGCTCTTAAGGAATGCAAACCTTTCCACAGGAACACCATGGTGCAACTCATTGACCCAGATATGCAATATTTACTGGCTAGGGTGTAAAAAAATAATGTAAAAGAATTATTTATCTTTTTCAGCTGGGTCAGTGGCTCTGTAATATTAATTCAATCCAACCAACCAGGTCACAAAAAAAGAGGAAAAAAATGTGTGTACATGTAGGAGAATCAGGTAGCCAAGGGTAGGAGGATCAAGAAAGACATAGATTTAAGATACTTTTTAAATATTTCTTCTAAAGGATTATTCTTTTAAACAAATCCTTACATTATGATCTTTTTTCATTTCTAATATAAGTAATTCTATTTGTGAACCAAGCTTTATTTCAAGAATCAGAATCACAGTTCTGTGTTTCTATTCTCATATCTGTCACCAAATTCTGTACCATTTTAGGGAAAATGAAGCAAACGGCCTTGAGTTTCAATTTACCCATCTGTAGAATGGAAATGATCACCTGTTAATAATATGTGAAATGTTATATAAATTAAATGCAATGGCATATATTCAGTGACTTGCTTGAGAGAAAGAAATATATCCTGCCTACCCTGTAATGTTATGAACTTTAATTTTATTAAAAAAAGGAATATGACAGCATTCTCAGTCACGCAGTGGGATGAGTAGTAGAGAAATACGAAGTTAAAAAAAGATAAACTTCAGAAGGTCACTTATATGTAAAAACCTTCTCATGAGTAGGGACCTATGAATTCACGGAAATGTATCTATAACACCAGATTCATTCTGCTTTTGCTTATACAAGTGCAAATCCTCTGTTTTAATGAGATGAAATGTCATAATGAAAAGCCAAACATCATACATATTATTTGTAAGAATCTCCTTAGATTTCTATGGTTTTTCTCTTTTATCACCTAGAATTCATAAAATGCTGCAGGCCAAAATGCTTCTTGTTATTTTAATGATTTTCATAATTTTTTTTAGCAGGCAAGTTACAGGGAAGAGGCAAAATGATCTTGGTTATATGCACATTCATTAAAGAAAAGCACACAAAATATATTGTACCTTAGGGGGAAAAGCCACAAGACTAATGTAATGCTAAGGTTGTGAATTTACACATTTTTAAGTAAGGAAATGCAGAGTTGAAACTTTCACTTTGTTTCCTTATCATCATTCCTTTAAAAACTCATGCATCTTTGTATTATAAACTAGTTGTCAAATGAGACAACACATACCAGAAAACACAGTGTAATTTCCTATAAATGCCTGCATGCAATGAGTTACAGCAGTATGTTTTTCATATAATTTGTTTCCCAGAGTCATTAAATCTGTGGAAGAAGTCAAGTTTGAGTAAAAGGGGTTCCATTATTTCTGAGTTATGCTTTTATAACATTTTAAACAAGATTATGTAAAATAGCCATAGGCTGTTGGCTTGCTAGTTAAAATAAAAAAGCGGATGACAAATACTGCTCAACTTTTTTGAAAGGTGTATCTTTTTACTAAGACTAAGAATAGCACAGGTTCAAATTGAAATAAAAATCTTGCTTAATTTCTGGAATATAAATGGAATGAAAATAAAAATTCAATCTATTGCTAGTTTATACTACAGCATCTTAATGAGAGCAGGATAAACTATATGTTTTTCTATATGCCCAATACTAGAACATTCCTCTCAGTAAATCTAAATGACATGGAAGGCAGGATACAGAATCTGTCAATCTAGAAAAGACACTTTGCAAGAATATTAATCCACAGGTGTTCAACATGCAACACAAGAAAAGATTAATCACACCAAATCAAGGAGAAAGCAGTCATGGAGAATCTGCACAGTAGAGGGAAGTTCGCAGATACAAACCTAACAAGACACTGTGCTACCTGTCCCACTACTGCTCAGTGGTTAAATAATCCTCCCTCACACTATTCTGCTTCTCAATAATTTCCTGAGATGTTCACATTTAAAGCATACATACACCAGATGTCATAATACATCAGCACAGTGAAGTGAAAATACCAAGTATTGTTCCAGTGTTTAGGTTCTGGATGACTGAATATGATTAACTGGTTGATTGAATTTTTCAGGTGTTATAAAAATAACATGACAAACAATGAACAAAACCTATATGGCATGATTAGAACACACTATAGCCAATGCACATGTTCATAATAGGTGAGGCTGGGAGCCCCACTCATCAGCCTGCCTGCCAAACACTTCCGATTTGGACATATTTAAAACTTCTCCAAACTTCTACCACTTGGTTTGATTTTCAAACATCTTCCTCAGTTCAAGTTCTTTTCACTGGGATGGTTGGCTGGCTTTTCAAATTGTATTTATTCCAGCCCAGCCGTTTCAGCTCTTCCTGAGAATAAGGATAATGATTGATAGGTAATGTTTGGTTGTGCAAGGCCTTTTCTTTGAAAAGGAGGCGCAAAGTGTTTCTAACCCCACTGCTTGGAAACAGAGATTTGAAGCATGGCAAGAATGTGCTTGTAACTGCCCTCATGATAAGCCTTCCAAATTCAAGCTTTTGTTAGAATCATTGTTTACTTAAAAAACATAGTTGACACTAAGGACATACTACAGCATAATAGGAAAAATCAATCTTAACTTCATATGTAGAAATGCAGACTTTCTTTTCAAAATATTTTTTCAGTAGGATCCCTGACATCCAAGGATGAATGGTGGTCAAGCAGTAGAGGAGATCAATATTTTCAGGGGGCTTAATTTCAATTTTATCAGACTTCAGAATGTAGGTTGCAAATAAGGTATGGAGCTATGAAGATGTAAAAATCCTACTGTTACTTTGAATTCTGCTGGTACCATCCACTTCAAATTCAGACTCAGACTCAATTCATTTGAAGCCAGATCATTTCAGCCATTTATTTATTTATTTTAGAAGCCAAATAGCATTGTCTAAATTGAGAGCTGACTTCTGGGACTGCTGAATGCTCAGGATGGTAATTGAAGTTCATGAGATCTCAGTCAGTGAAGCTCTTTTCAGAAGAGATTGAACAAGGTATACTATGAGACATCACACTGGACACCTTGTATTGGCAAATGCTCTGACACTAATCTTTTTGTGCATAACTCCAGCTCTGTGTGGTCCTAATAAAACCCCATATCTCATATGAGTTAAATATGTCGATTCATGTTTGTCAAGCATTTTGATAGTGTACTGAAGAGCACCATAGGAAAAAACCTAAATCAAAACAGAAGAAAATGGGATTTCTGACCTTAAAGTAGAATTTGAATAAAGTACAATAAATAAAACCTGAACTCATATGTTGAACAATGAAAATAAAACAAAACATTGAAGAGCTACTCATTAACCGAGCTTTTTTTTTTCTGCTGTAGATAGTACACAGATAGCTGTAGAAAAATGTATAGATATGACTAAATATTTCAGGACTCTATCATAAGTAGAGTTGTTCAAAAGATTAGTCACCTGAACAAACAAAAAATTTAAGAAAAAAATGGCTTGAGTTCAGACCAAAGTCAAATTTTTGTTTATTCTTATCACGAAAATAAAAGCATTTTCCCAATAAGACAAATTTTGAAACTAGTTGTTACTTTGAATTTATAGTATTTTCTTTTCAAAACATCAAACCACACTGCTGTGTCTGCTATAAAGTTTTCAGCTGAAGTTTTCATACAATTTCCCCACATACCGTCAGTTACCTGAATTTTCATTTTTTGTATAATTGGTTAGTCAAGTAAAACACTGAATTATCTGTAGTCTCATTGTGGGTAGGAAGCACCGTCAGGTGAAAGCTGAACAACCAACCTGAATCCTGGATTTTGGAGCTTTAGACTCTGAAAGATGAGTGATTCAGTCCTTTAACTTAGCTTTGGATGTACAATATAGATGCATCAAAACAATCATGATAGGGGAAGACTGGTTAAATGTTACAGCTTTGCAATCCAGGACATTATGTATGAGGATAACGAGAATCAGCTTTTTAAACTTGAAAAATCTATTTATATTAGCATTTGAAATGTAGCCTAAGTATCCTGTTCATTCCCAACATTATATATCTAGATTATATGCTTATATATAGTCAATTGTTAGACTTCAAAACAACAGCAGCAGATAGAGATTAATGTAATTTTATGGAATGAATATAAAGTGCTCTGCTACAGGTTTTCCACTAAAAAATTATATATGGAAATGTTAGTCAAGTTATCACATCTCCTGAAAGGACAGTTCTTTGAGTACTGAGGCAAGGTATATCAGAAGGCAGAAATGACAAAGCTGCCATTAAGATGAATGGGTGGAGGAAGTTAAAGCAGAACAAAATGGGGAAAAAAAGAGACACCTAGAGGGAAAGATCTTCCATGGCAATTGGGAAAATCATATCAGTCTAGAGAGAATGTAATATTCAGTGAAAATCTTAACTGGAGGCTGAGAATGGTAGGATATAAGGTCTGAAATACGAGGAAATCAGAATAATCTGTTTTCTTTCCATACAAAGGTCTTCAGCTAAGCCAGAGCTGAAAATTCCCCTTAGCAGTGTTCTCTGTAGACACCCCAAATATGAGAACATTAAATAACAGTCTGGAAATAATTTGTACTCTTATCGGAAACCAAATAAGTCATCTATGTTCCAATCAGTGGCTTTGACTGTTAATTCTAAGTGTCTTTTCTACTTCCTTCAAAGGTAAGCTTACAGATTTTGGAATTTTTATTGTATTTGGATGTTTTTTGATAAAGTCTCATGTTTGTAAGTCTATTCTACAACATGTGAAGAACTGCAATTATATGAAGAAAGTCAATGTTGCAGATTGCAAAGTCATATTTTTTTTTAAATAGGTACAAACCCTCCTAACATTACTACCCATCTGACTCAATCATGATACCAGTCCAACAATCAATCACTAGGGGCATTGGACACCCATAATTAGATTATAAAATCATAACTATAGTCATTTTACGTCTGCTTGCATAATTACATCAGCATGCTAATATCCTTTTAATGGTCTCTAATGATGTAATAAGAAATAATGGAATTTATTTGACAGCTACATAACCATTAACAAAACATATTAAGCATAACTATTACTTCCATAAAGATTCAGGCTGTGTCCAAAAGTGACAACTAACATGTTGGATCTTTTTTTCAACGTTGAAATGTTTCTAATTACAAATTCCCTAAATCTATTCCCACTCATCTGCTTCCCAGGGTGAGCAAAGTTTATGTCAGTGCAAACTTGACAACAAATCAGCTGAAGAAGTGGACTGAGTGCTCTGGAAGTCAAGCCTGAGGCTATACTGTGAATTGAAGGCTATCAGTTAAAGCTGGCAGGATTGTGAAAGACAGAAGATAAGATAAGCTGATTACTACCATGCATCAACTAATCAAGAGCTAACAGGGGAAATTGGTAGGAATCCATGGCAAAAGCAATTGTTTCACTTACCTAACTCCAAAGCACAGGGAAACACTAAAAATATAGGGAAGAGTGAAAAATATTTGCAAAATTAAAGGTAGTAATTTATTAGTGAAGAAGTCCCTTTAATGTATTTTATTTTCAGAGAAAAGGGCAAGAAACTCTTAACTGAGAATTTAAAGAGCTTTAAAAGAACTTACCACTTACCCTCTCTCCTTAGTTCTTCTTATACTATTCCAAGTTGGTGTGATGACTTCGTCTACACTCTCAGATTAACCCCATTATCCTCATTAACATGTCCTTACTCTGAAATCTCTGCAATTATCTAAAAAATCCAAGTCTACACTGTTATTTTCTAACCATTTGGAATTCTTGGAGGGAAAAGAGAGAACTGAGAATTTCAGACCACGCAAATACTCAGGTCAGAGCTCAGAGCAGGCTAGTACAACAAATTCCCACCCCTTTTATAAATCCTTCATCTTCAGGCTTACTGGTAGTTTTTTCTACATAAATTCCCCATTATTTTAAAAAATTAATCTCTAAGGAAAAGAATACCTTTAGTTGCCAGTGAAATAAAATAATGTAAATCACCCATGATTCCAAAGACCAATTAGAAAGCATAATTTCTGAGAGACCTCATTCTCCTACTTTGATTTGTCAGTTGTGGATGTGACATGGCATCAAGTTTTTCTGGAAACTCTTGTCTATGAGGCCACTCAGAAGCTCATCGAAGTCCTCAATCTCACACTGTTTTCCACTGATAGTGGTGCAGTGACAAAAAAACAATAAATCCAAAAACATGTTAACTCTTTTCTTGGCAAGGTCTTTTTCTAGAGATTCTACTACTGTTGTATCTACTGGTCAGCTCCACATTTCTTTAGTATTTCATGGGTTTAATCTGAGTCAAAGCATCTCATTCTCTTGGACAAAGAAAATTTATTATGGATGAATTCTCACTAATCTGAGATTTGGGATAACCTTTCACAGATTTGTAGATCATTTAAAAGGGCAAAGACTGATAAAAACATTGTGCAGATAGACAAAATTCTCAGTTCTGTTTGGAGTTACTGTAACTCATAACATACTTTTAAGATACTGACCATACAAGTACTTTCAGTACAGTCATATCACTGCATATTAATAGATGCAGAATAACCAGCTTCCCTAATTTTTCACATTAAAATAAAAGGTTGATCATAGCTAGCTATATCTCTGGAGGGATATTTTTCATTAGAGAATGAATCTACGGCCTGCCAGTTGCAATGTTGTTGTGATTTATCAAATGATAAAAAATAACCAAAAGGCTTTATACTAACAATTAGAAAGGTAGGTGAAAGTGCTCTTGTACTGTAAATGAATGAACTTAATGATGCAGAACCCGCTGATTCCAGCAGAGAAATTGTTCCATGGGATTACTCCTTTAAATGTGCAGTAGTTTATCTGCTAGTGTTCAAAGTCAAGGATGCAAATTCTCTTTACAAGGAAGATAATGGAATATCATCGGGGTTTGTAATGTAAAAACTCAGTTTTCATAAAAATGTATTTCATGAAATGCAACCAAAAAACATTCATCAAAACAAAGCAAACAAATATGGGTATATTTTCCTTCTCAACAACTAAAGTCAGTGTGTCTGGTATTTTTCAGGTTTCTAAAAAGATTTTTTCCCCAGTAGTCTATTTTTCCATACATATACAGTAATAAAAGGGGTAGAATTTTATTTCCAATTAAGAATAAACACTTTCACTAAAGATGAAACATCATCAGACTATCACTAAATCAGAGCATTAAACAATGAATTTCACTCTGTAACTGAAAGTTAAACAAAAGCTGATGACAGCACAAGTGAGGCTGAGAAAGACTCTGTACTTCAGCAACCCAACTCATGGGCCAAAGCAAGTAGCCCCCGACCCTCTGAAACACAGGCTAGCCAGACATCAGTCATTTTCTGTGCACCCAAGATATGGCTCTTTCCAACAAGCTGTTGAAACCCTCCCACAGCTCACCCTTCTTTTCCATTCCTTTTATATCAAACTACTTTTATTTTCTGTTTTATAAAGAAAGGATGAAGTTTTGTGAAGTAAATGTTCCTAACAAAAATGCTTTCAGAAAATCCCCACTCTAAAGCTCTTTACTGGACGTAGCAAATCCATAACCTTCTAGTTCATGACATTAACATGCAGAGCATTCCTCAGTATGAATCATAGGAAGAAAAACAACAGCTCAACACAGTTGAACTCCCTGTGACTTTTCAAATAAGTAGCTGACCAAGCAGCAAGACCTAGGGTGCCATGTGCCAGACTCAAAGCCAGGGACCCAAATCCTTTATCCATCTGTGATGCAACTTTTCCCCTCGGCAATGCTGGGTATAATGACCCTTCACAAGACTTTCCTTACCTAGAAGCTGTTACATAAGGTTGGTAATATTTTTACAGCACTTTGAACAGATCATTTTTCACTCTGGAAGCACAAAAAAGTTTCAGCCTTTATAATTTTTTCAAAATAATTTGTTCCTGCATGTAAGGAATGTTACAAAGATCATCACAAAACTCTCTTATGCCTCTTGCACACTCTCATTAATTTTGGCATTAAGGAGCAGATATTTCCTTGCAAGACAAACTATTCAAAAATAATGACAAATCCATTAAAATAAAAAGGAGCAAATTCCATGTACATACTTGACATCATCGAAGGCACTCATCTGCAGCTTCAGGAGATCTGCCACTTCCTTTATTAACTCCAAGCCCTTTTCCACACTCAGGGGGCTGTTGAAAGGGAGCAAGAAAACAGAGCATTATGAAAATGGAACTCATCAATACTTGAGAGGCTAAAGGTCCCAAAAGAGTTATCACCTTGGCCTCTTTGAGCCTGAAAGCCACCACTAACTGTATTCCTGTCACATAGTGATCGTGATATCAAGGGAATTGGGATCAGGTGCTTCTTCAGGCATGATGAATCACCTGAATTTTCCAGCAATAAGACAAACAATAAGGTGTAAATGGAATTGTTAGGAAGTGTAATGGGCCCATGATGCAGCAACCAGTTCATCTCAGTCCTCAATAAAAAATGTAATAAAGTAAAAGGACAGAAAGAAAGAAAAGGATTGACGAGACGAGGAGGGAAACAAACAATCAAAGTCAAATTGCAGGCTCGGTACCAAATGGACAAGGGAAGAGCGTATTTTTAAATTCATTAGTTTTTAAAATGAATCTTTGCCCAGTGAAAGGATACAAAATTATTATGGATTTGAAAGTAAACAATGGAGCAAGGCACACAGTCCAGAGGACACTGATTAGATACATAGGATTTAGCTTGGTGTGTGCATACACTGCTGACAGAACCCCCTTTAAATCTTTTTAACCTTTGTCAATGCCACATTTGTATTTTTTAATTTAGAAAACAGGTTGCAATCAAGCCTAACACAAGAAGACTGCTATCATTTTAAAAAGCACTTATCTAGTTGCAAAATTTATATTTGCAAAAATTGCAGGTTATTAGAGTTGTTACAACTCTAAAGACGCATTAAGAACATTCTACCCCTAATATACAGATCATACCTTGCTTAGATGTAACTCAGTACTGTGGAACCATAAAAAAAAAGTATTAAGAAAGTAAAAGGATACAGAAATTATATAACAATGTCCAGTGAAAACAATATATGCAACATTCTCTGGCAAAGTCATAGTCGTAGATTTATTCTCAATAATGTTAAAGCCCCAATGATCATAAAATTAAACCTCACAAGCTAATCTAACTTATGACATGGTAATGCAGAAGAAACTTTGATGAGACTAACCCAGGGGAAAAAAGGTTCTGTATTTTTTCCAAAAAGGATATATAACAAGTAGGAGAAGAAGCTGTCAAAAGAAAGTATGTAGTATTAGATACAGTCTTTCAACTGGACTAAGGCGACAATTTTTGGTTTTCAAAGCTTTTTCCAAAGGTAATTATTTCTGCCTCACAGTTAAAGGTTTTGAATCTAATTTTACATCATGGTAATCATTGCCATCATTTTACTTATTGTCTGCAATGAGCACTGGCTTTTTTTGGTTGGTTTTTGTGGGTTTTTTGGTGGGTTTTTTTTGTTTTGGTTTGGTTTGGGTTTTTTTGTTTTTTTTTTTTTTGCACTGGGTTCTGCATACACTGCCCTAAGGGCACCACTATTTAAATAATGGGATGTCTCATGTGGATCTTGGTTAGGATGCAATTGCTCAGCCTCCCTTCATGCTTCTAACCCAAAAGGCTCAAGAGACCTCCTGTCACACAAGCAGAGGTAGCCCCTCAAGGCACCAGATAAATTTAGAGTTTTTCTAGATGTCTAAGACAGAAATGTTCTTGTGTGAAAGTAACAAAAGAATCTGGTTGATTCTGCAAGGAAAAAAATGTACTATAGATTATTCATAAAACCCTCATATTTCAAGGACTGACAGTGGGTAAAAATGTGATTATTCCCATCACTATGAAAGCAGATTGTCATAGTGACTCTGGGGTTTATGTGTTAATTAAATCTTTTCTTCCAAAGATGTTGGCTTAAATTTTACAGGAATGATTGGTGTCAGCCAGTGGGTTTTTACTGCGATAGCAAGTCTGATGCAGGCAAGGACTGCTGTGTACACTGGTGTGGGTTTTTTACCAAGGGAGCCTCATTTGTAAAAGCTCAGCCTTCTACTCCCTGCTTACCCCTCCTCCCCTGAAAAAAACCCACTCCCCAGCTTCAAAACCAAGATATGCTGCAAGAAGCCACTGCAGCATCAGTAAATTGGGCATGTAATCAGAGCATTTGAGTGCTACAAGCCAGAAATGATGCTGGAGGGAAAATAGGAGAGAAAATGGTGCTGGAAGGCCATTCTTTTGCAAGCCTGTGCATCCAGGAGTAATCTTAGTAACTCTCATGCAATATGAAACTAAAACACAGAGGTTCAAAAACTCAGCTGCAGTTTGATAGGCTAAGAAATTGTCATTCATAATGGCACAGGATAGCTGCAGGACCAATACTCTTTGGTACCAGTACTCTTACTGATCACACTGTCGTATTTGAAGACTCTCATTAAGAATGATTACAATCACTATATGATCCAATGCGATTTTCCCAAATTCTCAACACTGATACATTCTAGTACTGTTCATTACTGTCTTATGACATTGTGTTGAAGGAGAGTAGAATATTCAAAACTTTCTCTAAAAATGCCAGACCATAATTTTCCACACTAAATTTATGCTTGGCTTTTGTTCAGTGTTGCATTTTGCTCAGTGTTGCATTGTTTGTACTGTGATTGCCTTTAACTTCGTTTACATGGAGAGAGTAACACCATTTTCACCAGCATAGTGTTAAGCAAACCTACCTTACAACAGCACCTTAAACAAATGTCACCCATCTGATTTCAGGCTTATATAAGGAGAAGGCAGAAGACAATCTTGCAAACATCATGTATCCTCCTGCCCATGGCCCTTCCACACATCCCCAGTGCAAGCACACAGTACTTGTAGAACAGGCAATATTTGTGGTCTTTCACATACTATGTTTAGTTTTCAGCCTGCTTGATTCGGTTTCTGTATTAGGGAGTGGGGTTCTTCTTAGGAATATGTTTCCTCTACTGATTGTGAGGATGCAACAACTATGCAACTAATTCAACAGGAAGACTTACAATAAACCAAGGAATAAAGACAAAAAATAATTGTTCAGATAAGGAACAAACACTGAGATACTCCAGAAAGAAATTGTAACAGTAGAAGACTCTACAGACAACCCTAACAACTGAACTATTTTATCAAGGCCAAAGACTTAGAGAAAATTTATGGATAGGGTTCACACTGCTTTATCTGAATTGTTGAGATGGTCACTTCAGTACCAGTGGGGGAGGAGGGAGGGAAACCTCCTTTTGGTCATGGGCCTTGCTGGCACTTTAAGCAACATGGCACAGAGGGAGTCTCTGGGCTGTGGGCCCTCAGGTTCAAGGTCCAACACCGGTCCAACTCACATGTGTTTTCTTTCAGGAGCCTGTAATAAGGCATTTCATTACACCAGTACACAGTTTACATGGGCCTCAGAAATACAGAGCATGAGCTGGAAAAACCAAAAGCAGCAAAAGGACTTCTCATGGAAGCCATTTATGTTTCCCCAGTTGTCTTGAGGATGGCTAATCCTTTCTACATCAAAGAAAACTAAAGGTTTCTGCAGTGTATTTAACAGTCCTGCTTGATGGGCACTGGAAAAGGCTCCCCAGAAAAGTGGTCACAGCACCAAGCCTGACAGAGTTCAAGAAGCATTTGAACAATGCTCTCAGGTACATGATATGATTTTTTGGGTTTTCCTGTGCAGGGCCAGGAGCTGGACTTCTATGATCCTTGTAAGTCCCTTCCTACTCAGGATATTCTATGATTCTATCATTTGATTTCACCACTAGTTTTTAGATCGGGTTAAAGATTTCTGATCACCTTTCATCTAGATTTTGGCCTTAGGAAGAGTCAACTGTTGGATGGCATAGCACCTTTTTGCAGAAGATATAGATGTTCTCAGCTCAGATCTTGAGATAATGCTTACTTTGGATTTCCTGCCTTTGGTCTCATTTCGCTTACTGTAGATTTCTCTTTTGCATGTTCTTTCAAGTTAACTGTGCTAAAATACAATAAAAGCAACCAAACCAAAATGTGAAACATCTCATAGTTTAAAATAATTCTTCTGAGAGCCTTTTTAGGTTTCCATCTCCAGTTGATCAGAGAATGAGAAAGTATATAAAATTCATGTGTAACTGAGTTTCTTCCATTGCTTTATCTTCTAATGCCACCTCTATCTGTGAGTGCTACCCTAATATTGTTATTTTTTAGCTGACAGATTCAGACCCTACAGAACCAGTAGCAGAACTTTGTCTCACTTATATGCCAATCTTTAGCTCGTATTATTGGTAGAATATATTTTGACACACTAATGGCAATGAAGAAATAAATGGGGAATAAAATATAAATATTTCCTTTGGGGTTTATGTAGACATATATATAGTTTTAAAGTCTGGCAGAGTATCATCTGCAAAGTATTTCCCTCCTGCTTTTGTTTAATCTTACTTTTCAGAGCATGGTTCTTTCACTAAGCTAGTTATACCTCCTGGAGAATACAGCTCATACCTCTGCTAAAAATAGCCAATGTTATATGATGGTACTACATTATCCCTCCAGATAAAATGAGTCCCCAGCTCAGTGCAAGACTATGATGTCATGATTTAACATCATGCCATAACCATGAAACTTTCCATATCCATTTTGACCATGTGAAAAACAAATCATCCAATTTAGACCTGGTTGGTTGACCTAAAAGGATCCTGAGCCAACCATCTCCTTATAATTCTATCAGCAGTTTTGTCTAGCACATCAAAACAAAAAAACAAACAGGCAGGATCTAGGCTATAAAGCTATTTTATTTAGAGATGAATCTGAAATAAAAGTACAGGAATAAATATCTCTTAACTATAATGTGAGCTGCTGAGCACTTCTGAAAATTAGTGTAATCCATTTAAATGTTTAGGAGTGGATTTGGGAGCCAACTTTATGTAATTGTCAAAGTGTTTCCACAAAGTGTACTGGACATTGAATACAGGCAAATTAGATTGTCTGGTGAAAATAAGATTCTGTATCTTCCAATGTCTAAAAACCTCCCAGTGAGGAAGATGAAAACAGAAATATTTTAAGGAACAATCCACTTACAGAGGTAATTTAAATAATAGAACACTGAATGATAATCTTCCTCTACTATTGACTATTAAAGATTACACCTTTCAATTTACAAGAAAAATGCAGTGATGAGGAGTAATTTCTAAAATCTCATCCCAGAAAGTTGGCACAACTTAGAACAATCCCATTAAGGGATTTTATTCCTGCTACAAAATGTACAGACTTTGCTAGCCTTTTTTTTTTTTTTTAATCTGTCTACACAGTCCCACCTTTTAAGTGGTTTTATACATAACTGAGAGAATATCTGTAGCTAAACAAATTATGAATGAGGAATAGAATATATCTTCATCTGGAAGAGGGTCTATCAAGTTATGGTGGTCAAGACACCTTCCTAACCTTCAATTCCACTATTTAAAATGAAGGCAATTATACCAACTTTCCTTGTCAGGTGCCTGGTATTGTTATATAAAAGACTGTTAATATTTGTCTTCCATCCCTTCTGGTTCTAAGAATAGAAAGAGCAGCACTATTGGCAGTATATATTACTCCCTACCAAATGTGGACCAGGTGTTGTAGTGATGAAAACTACATAATATGAAAATTAACTTTTGGTTATAGTAAAAACTTTGCTCATTCCCCCCCAAAAAATTTTGTTTCAAACTTTCTCAGCACAGAGGATCTGACTGATTTTTGAGCAAATTTTGCTGATTTTAGAGCATATTCAGAGCACCCTGATGAAGGTGAAGTTAACTTCTGCCTCACTGGTGAGTTAGTTGTCTTGCTAAAGGTCTACTGTGGGCATATAGGATTCTACTGTATATGCCAGGGTCTTATGGACCAGACATGCTTCATGAATGGCCAACTAGACCATTTCAGGAGGACTAGTGCTGAATATTGGATGCTGACCTCAAGACCAGTTCAGCTTCATGCTGCAATTATCTGTACAACGTTTCAAATGGATTCCACATTTCCAAGAAATTCCCAAGACAAACTACAAATCTGATGAGTGAGGACAACCACTTTGAATAATGGACTATTTTTGACCTGGATCTAATGATTTATGCATTCAAGGCTCAAAGTTTCCCCTCCTGGTTAAAGAACAAGAAGAAAACATGTAAATGAAGGCACAGGAGGAGTTCTGCAGGGAGACACACTGGCAGCATGGTCTGCTCTGCATGCTGAACTAAATGGAGCTCAAACTCTAATATAAGCCAGTGGGCAATGTCAAAGGGAACAAGAGGAAAAACAGAAGTAAACAATGATGAAAACTGTATGTTCTATATTTCCCAACATGCCTGTCAAAACAATCCCATAAATTGATCCATTTTGGTGGCAAAAGTCTGATGCAGTTATACAGATGGCTTGATTGCTGGCATTTGCCAAACCTGCTCTCAGCCTGGGGAGAGCAACATGTAGTTCAATGTTATTCTGAGGTTATGTTAGTCTCACAAGCAGTTGCTCTCTCGTTTGCTTTTCCTCCTTCCAATTGCCAAGTGCCTTTGGAAACCCACTTACTGAACTCTGAAATGCTCCCTTAGTGAAGTCATGCAAATTATGTATTGTCTTTACCAGACTGTACCTACTGCCCTTCCAATACTCTGTTTAGCAATTGTAATGCAGCACTATAATGGACATCCAGTCAGCCCTGTCAGATTAGTTCAATTGAATCATTTTCTGCAAAAATGAAGAATAATCTACAGTACAGAAATAGGCCTGACATTGGGAATTGTACTCTTTAAACTTAAATGTCAGTCTAATGCCCAGTAAAATCTTAAGTAAGGAAGGGTTCAATCTGCCTAAAATTTGCTTAAATCAGAACACAGGCAAAAAAAGCTAGTTTGTCCATTTTCAAGAATGCTGAGCACCCCCACTAAAATTACAAGGCCTTTCTCTGCAGCCTGAAAGTTGCCCGAGTGCTTAACTACAGTCCTCCCAGCAGTATCAGTAAGTGTCTTTTCTGGGGAGGTAAATGCCACTCCCACCCAGCTTCTCTTTTGCTACCCAAACTCAAAACAGTGGCATCTCCACTCCACTTATTTACCCTGGAGAATGTTCAAAAGTTTGGCTACACCTGAGTTCAGCTTGAATAGTATTAAATACACATCTAAGTCAGAGGATGAAGTAGAGTTTGAACAAAGGACTTTTGGGGAGGAGACATTTCATTTAGACTAATGTTTTCTTTAAAACAATTTCAATATATACTAATGTAAAATACACACATGCTCCAAAGCTGTTTGGACCAGCAGTTTTCCTTACTTCTGAGTGCCGCATGTTAAGAGTCAGGTTCTGTCTTGCACATTATCTATCTTTCTCTCTTGCTTTTAGGCCTGAAGATGAACCACTGGGTGATGGACAGTGCTATCTCTCAGGTCTGACACAGGGAACAGTTGTCCAGGATGTGGGAGTTAAAACTGCTCAGATCAACTTCAGTAAGATCTCTTCCATCTCCTGCTTCACTTTCTAACCCCCACAGTAATAAGCAGAAGACAGGCAGAAGTGCTTGTCAGCAGAGCAGCACTAGACACACTGGATCCCAGAATATCCTACTTGTTTGGCATGACTCAATGAGACAGGGAGATACTTTTCCAGTCTGGGCTGTCTTCTGGAGTCTTCAAATGTCCCTTCTAATCAGTGGAAGAAAGAAGGTACCTAAGCTCCCTGTGTGGGTGTGTCTTCACCTGTCCCTCAAGGAGCTCAATGATGTGAAATGAAGTGGGTGACGTCCTTGGGGAATATGTGTAGCATCCAGCAGCTATAAGTTTGGTACCTAAATGAGGCAGTCTGGCCTTCACTCTAAATTCTGAAACAACCACATTTCAGCTTTAAACCCAGAAATGTGCCTTAAAGGGAAAAAGTACTAAACACGTCTAACAAGACACACACCCGAAGCTCTTGAAAACACAAGATGAATGGACTAAATCTATTGAAGAATTTAATTTCAGTAATCAACTTTTATTGAACAATGGGAGTTATACACAAGTCAAAGTGTTGGGTTAGAATGATAAGATTCTTTCTTATTTGGTTCTTTAACTCACTGACTCACATGTTAGCAAAAAAAAAAATCTACCAGAAGACCTAGTCTGACAATTGCCTGGGTGGGTTCACCAAAGATCAGTGACTTCTGATGGTACTTTACTCTAGGACCTAATTTCAGGTTTGATCTGAAAAACATAATTTTGCTGGTCCTGCCTACGTCTGCATTTATTTTGAATGTTTAAGATTTTTTTACAGTCATTCACTTAGTGGACACAAATAGGAACTTCTTTCATGTCAAAGATTTTTGGTTTCTAGTACTGATCTGAGAGTAATTTTTTCCATCTAGTCTGTTTAAATACTGAATTTCAAGAAAGATGCAGTCCATAGTTTAAAATAATTATTTAAAAACATTCCACCCGGCCAATTCTCAATAATGTCTCTGTTTTGATTAACATAAAATCAGCACCCTCTTATTGACAGAGCAACAGTCTATAACTATCACTTTCATAATACTCAACACAGTTTCCTCAGTACTGAAGATAAAAAGCTAAAGCTAAAAAACAAACAAAAAAAAAAAAGTAAGTTCAAAAACATGGGTCTGGAATACCATATGGAATGCTTTAAAGAGTCAGATAAAGAGTCTGCCTTTAGGATTGATAATGTTGAGGACTAGTTCTCTCTGGCTGCTAAAAGCATTTGGCAGCAGTATGGACAGTGATTAGGTGCAGGCAAATTCCTGGCTGATGGGAAGCTGGGAGGAGAAGCCTGACCAGCTCTAGCACAAGCTGTCATCCTCTCTCCATGCCTGGAAAAGAGCAGGTATGTTTGTCACAGGGCTCAGGCTGAGCAACAAGACTCTGAGGTGTCTGAAGGAGCTTCTTTAGAATGACTTACAGAGTTGCTAGGAACTGCCTGTTTGCTTATTATTTGCTCTGTTGAATACAAAATCTTAAATCCAGTAGAGGGGGGCTATTGTAACAGCTGACAGTAGCTACAGCATTTTTAACCACCTTCTTGGGCCAGTGTCAGGCTTGATTTCTTTCCCGCTGTATCTCCATTCTCAGTGCACTGCTTGGCACTGCCTCTGCATGGGCAAGGGGCTGGTGCATACCAGCTATGACTGCTTTGCCTGCTAAAAGCAGTCAAGAAAAAAGGGTAAAGATCAGGAAAGCAATTTCCAGTTCCTGCTGCTGGAGTAAAGAAGGAGTGAGAAGAGCAGTGCTGAAGGAAGCACATTCCCAGCAGTACATACTAACCCCAGACTCTGAGTCAGTTCCCAGCACAGCCACCAGCACAAGATTGGAGGTTATTTTAAACCACCTTGGACATGCTACTGCCTGATTTTCTAAAGCTGGCAATAAATGCAGAATAGACCAAAGATAAGTGCTAAGAAATAAAGTCCAAGAAAATCCTGGAAAAGTTCTGAAGGAGAGTGAAAGAAGTGGTCAGCTGAGCTATGCCTTGCAAGGACAACCTAAGGAGCAGTCTACCCTGGGAAAAACTGCCTTGACAAACAAAATCCATTAGTTCTTTAATTTTCCTTTTTTTTTTTTTTTTTTTTTCTGTCTTGGGCACTGTTGTGTTCACATGGCTAATGATCCAGAAAGAAAGATGTAAAAACATTAAAAAAGTTGATCAGTAACAATATTTAAAAAAATACTATTTCCTCAATTCCCTGATCAAAAACTTAAAGGTGTGAGTGTTGCTATGAAATTGCCAGTATTCAGGCAGTTGCCCAAACTCCAGTCATAAAGTAACAAAACACCCATATTCTATCCCAGAAATACTAGGGACATCTGACCAAATAAATGAGAATATTATTCATGAAAAGACCAGAGTCCAACTGATTCATTGTCTGACTCCAGAGGTCAGGAATGGGCCGTTTTATCCTTACATGAACCTCATGAAACACATGAGCCTCATGTTTAATAATGATTTTAGCCATGCCCTTTCCCTGTGCACCATGTGTACTGCAGCCCAGGCCAAGAACAGACAGAGATCAGAAGATTCCTCTTGCCTTATACCCTGCAGCAAGAGTATTCCTTCTGAAAACAAGTACAATTATGACACAATTCTACAAGCAATTAGTTAACGTGAAAATGTATATGCTCAATACTTACAAAAACCTCTCTATTTTAAAAATCTCCTGCTGAACTCTTGCCCTCAGTGATATGTATTGGACTAGTTTGTGTTTTAAACATGCACAGTTTAAATGGGCCACTGCCTTCAGGATTTGCATGCCTTCTTTTAAATTTTCAAGTCTGAAAATATGTGCCACCATACTAAGGGCAGGATTCACACATATAAATACAGCAAATTTTCCACAGCCTCAGAGCACAGACTATGAGGAGTTTTAAGAATACCTTTTGTTCTTCCCACCCCACCCCTCAAAGTACTATTTTTATGAATGTCTATTATTCTGTCACACTTATTCCAGTTGAATTTCATCTACCATTGTGCTTCTTAATCCTTCAATGTATTTAAATCCATCTGGAATTTTTCTAAATCCTCCCTAGTTCTTCCTAACAGAGACAATTTGCCGAGGAGGTATCACTAATCTCTCTACACGCTGAGAAGCAGCAGTTCATGACAAATCTTTCTCTCCTATCTCATAACCAGTTCTTAATCCGCAGTGACACCCTGGCCCTTGCTCTGTGACTCACTCTCCTTAAAGTCAGTATGAAGAGCATCCCATTTATCTCCTGTTGATTTGAAGGGTAGGTACAACTTGCAGTTTTGCTGCAACAGCAGCTTTTCTCCTGGGAGAGTCTGATGTATCTCAACAGAAGGTGCTTCAGGTCTGAGGGTCTTCCATGTGTGGTGCTGCCAAGATGGAAAAGAGAGGGCTCCTGGCACTGCCTCCTGGAGGCCCAGGCTCAATGGCCCTCAGATATAAATAGCCGATTTAAAATGTGCAGCTTAAAATAGTAGTTGATCATTAATGTGGTCTCAGAATTAGTGAAGACAGCACTTCTTCATATCAGAGAAGCTGTTAACAGTACTAGGAAAGCTTTTATTTTAAGGGCACAGTTTAATTCTTTTGGATTTATCTTCCCCCCCGCCCTTTTTTTTTCTGCTATGATTAGTAAATATTTTAACAAGCAACATAATGGGGAAACTCAGCTACTGAAGTATGAAATAGATAGATGTGAAGCTTTTTGTGTGCAAATTTCATCAGTAACTGAGCTATGGGAGAGCTGCTGATGCTATTGCAATAAACAGATGTAGCTTTACCAGAGTTCCACAAGAGATATTCACTCCCATCTTTCCACTGACTGCTGTCTCCTAGGAATTGCCTTCATGGCACTTTTTAGCACACCAACACCACTCTGACCTGAAAGGTCATTTACCAAAACTGGCTCATTTAGCTGCTACTGCCAACATCTGAGCCCCATGCCCTGCAATCCAAAGGAAAGATGTTCCATTTGCCTGAGGAGGGAATAAATGGAGTACGTTTCCAACCACACCTGCCCCGTGAATGGAGCTCCTGCCACCTTAGGCAGCACACAGCATGTCAGAGAAGGCACGACAACACAGTGACATGACCCTGCCATTCTCATTCGACTGGCAATCATCAGTATAAAGCTATTGAATCCAGCCTTTCCAGCTCCTACTTCTCTTTTTCTAGACACAAAGGAAGTCTCAGTCATCACAAGAAAGACGCATATTATCCATACAATGGAGAAGAAACTGAGACATTAGAGGGGTTTGCTCCAGGTCAGAGAGGAGGTAAGTGCCATAGCAAGGACTACTGGGAATATTTTGAATCAAAGTAATTTATAGTGTTGCCGTTAAATTCTTTCTGAGCCTACCAAGCCTAAAAAAAACATTTAGACACTGAAATTGTATTTATTTCTCTTGTCTGGAAGTGCCCCTGAGAGTAACTCATCTGATAATCTATAATGAAAGTCCTGGGCACTGATGCTTCAAGTCCAAGGTGTTACAGCAGCCTGCCTTGCCTGTCTGAGTTTGAGTTCTTTTGTCCGTGCTCCAGTGTCATTTCATACATCTTGAAGCACACATCCCCAGTAAAGACTTAAAGAATTTAATGGATTTAGTTTGGTTTTAACACGGTCTGTATCTTACATTAAGTTATAAAATTATTAATTTTGTAAATGGTTCACATTTACTCAGAATTCATGAGAGCAACCAAATAACTTCTAAGCACAGAGTTATTCACTGGATTGTTTGAGAGCTGCCAGACTTCACAGCACTGTTATCGTAATCATTTTAAGGACACAGCAATTTTATTGCATTGGGCTGCACTTTCGTTTTTCTATGCTTGTTTCCTCAAAGGCTTTATTAGCTATAAAACCTTTTTAAGCTTACTTCTGTTTTGACAGCTCAGCAAATTCCCACTTTCTGTAATTTTTTCCCTCTTTTCCCACCACCAGTAAGTGTGAATTTAAACCTCTTAATGCAGACAGATTCAAGTCCAGACCAATTTGTAACACAAATGACACTCGCTAAAAATCAATGGCAGTGGTCAGGCCATGAAGGTCAGAGGAGATAACGGCATCATGGAAACACAGGAGTGAGAGAGAAGTTGAGAAGGATCAACTCTCTGGAGTTATAATGGAAGTGTGACACTGTGCCAGCCTGTACTTGCATTACTTCAAACATGCACTACCTCCAGCTGTGTTAATAGTAACAAATTCATACAGATGGCTTGTCACTAGCAGAAGCACCGAAATAATGGCAATAATCCATGCCATAATTGTGATGCCCTCCCTTCTGAGGCTGAAATGGACCCCACCAAAGTACTCCCTAATGCATTTTAAGCTGATTGCTGGAAACAGCCATGGAGTTCACTTGTCGTGCACCCTGAATCGCTGATGCAAAAAAAAAAACCAACTTGAAAATACTAAACTGTTCTTTCATATCAAATTACTTCTTCATAAAAGTAATTAATAAATGAGATTGAGGACAACTAGTGATACACATTATGATACATTTCTGACTTTTCATTCTTTCCCTTCCTTAAAATTATCCATCTTCCTCCAAGGCAGCGCTATTTATAATGCAAATGGTTTAAACTAAAAGTGACACAGAATATCTGACATCATAGCATTAAAAGCAGGAAGTTAAAGAAACACAAATATTAGTTGATAAGGGGAGTAGAGCACCTCCCCTTTGAAGAAAAGCTGAGGAGGTTGTGAGTGCTCAGCCTGGAGAAGAGAATGTTTTGTGGAGACATAACAACCTTGCAGTGCCTGAAGGAGGCCAACAAGGAAATCAAACAAGGGCCAATGGGAAAGCAGAATTTCTACTCAAAAAAAAAAAAGTAAAATGTTTTATCTGTTCCAATTTATTCTGTGTGTTCTGAATTAGTCCTCACTTATTTTCTATTTATGAAATGACTCCATCCTAATCTTTAGGGGTCAAGCATTTACGTTTTGTACACATTATCTGAACTAAGAAATTAAAAAAAAATAAAAAAAAATTAGGCATGAAAATTAAATTATGGCATTTTTATAACTGAGCTTCCCAGGACTGCGTAGAACAGCATTGATGAAAAGGTACTATCAGATAATGGACTGCATTATGATTCAGTATGCTGCATTCCCAGGAATCCTGATCTTTGGCTTTCTTCTTCTCACTCATTTAAAAAGTTTAAAATTCATCACTGTTTCATAATGACTGGATGGTAATTAACTGAAAAATGCTGTGATACACGAGAAGTATTGACCATATGGCATTGTGAGATATTGCAGCATCTCAGGGTTATAACGACTAGCACTGTTTATGAAAACAAAGCACAGCCTCCAGCCCCATCCCTAGTCTGGGGATATGTAATGTACTTTTCTAGAGCCTGGAGCCAGCACAGGAACCTGAACCTGCTCACAGAGAGGTTGTGGAGTACCTGCACCACCCGTTCTCCCAAAGACCTGGCACGTGAGACCTGAACAATGGATGCTAAAGTGGCACAGGAGGCATGGAAAGACAGAAATAGGAGTTTCTGGGAATGTCTGGTCTGGAAAACCAGGCCATTTCTGTTCAGCTAAGTGGAGAGATACAAATGTGAGGGAGTCCTTGTGGTGCTACTGGCTACTCCAGGCACACTCCCACAATTGCCCCTTGCCTTTCATCGGCTCAAGGGACCAGAGTGATTCCTTGTAACTACTGTCATTAGTGCAACACATGAGCAGGCCATCAGCTACATCAATTGGAAAATTTTCTCTCTATGTTCCTCTAGAAAACGCAGAGCTGGTCCCAATAGACATAAGAAGAAAATATCTGGAAAAGTGAAACCCATTGAGGAGGGAAAGATGGACACTTGGAAGGACTCTTCTCTTGTAAAGTGATCTACATCAGCAGGGGAGAATCATGTTCTGTCATAATATATTTCAACAGATTTTGAAAGCACAAAAACTAGTGGCAGCTGAAGTAGAACAGATTATCATATTATCTCTCCACATATAACAGACAATAAATCCAAAATATACAAAGCTGAACTCTTGTATTAAAAAAACAAAACAAAACAAAGCCAAACAAAAAAATAAAAGCCAATGTTTATTGCTCTCTGTGGCAAAGCCACATTAACTATCACTTTTCTGTTATTTTCTTGTGGGTGAATAAGAGGCATGAAGTATCATTTTTCTATGGGAATATATAATATCAAAATTAAGGCAGTGAAGGAGTAATGTGGGGGATATAATCTCTGTCACTTTCTAAGTACCACAGGAAAACTGGAGTATTATAGATGGAAAAAAGATTTTATGTCTAGAAAACTCTAGGGATCATGAATAAAATAGCAACAAAAGATTCTAGAACTATGTCTCTACCAGTTCTGGTGCTGAGACGCAGTGACCAAATTGTGTCTACAAGATAATTTCATAGGCAAGGATTTTCCATGTGTATTATTCAGATAGGGGTAAAGTTGTGTTGTCAGAAGCAAAACCTTGGGCTTTAAAATCAATTATGGACATTTATAGAATCTATTTATACAAGGGAAGAGTCTTCTAAGGAAAGGGACAAAGTGTGAGATAAAAATTTTACATTTAACTTCTTTTTTAATCTCAGCGATCTTGTCCCTTGGTGAGTTTAACAGACTTCTGTATCAACAGATTTTCTCTTTTAAGTATGTTTACAATTTCTTTTAGTTTTTAAAGCTATTTGCAGAAGTTAATTGAAGAATGTGCACAAATCTCTTTCCCTTGTCAAAGTACACTTGTAGGTAGAATAACGACTTCAGAAAGGACAGTGAGATATACACAGAAGGTCAAATCTTTTTGTATTTATGTATTAAAGAACAAGATCATTCTGTTATTATTTTCTAAAAACAGCTGAAAAGCCTTATGGAATACAAAAGCTCAGCTTCTAAGAAACATCAAGACCTTCCAGTAACTAAGAACAATAAAACGCATCAGACCTGTTTCATCACTGTAGATCTTTCATTTTTCCTAGTTATTTTAAATTAAATCTTTAAATGTAATTAAAATGTTTCCACCTGGTAGGAGAAAGAAATAACCAAGATATTATAAAAATTCCATTCTTTAATGACCTGCCTGGGCAAAGAGAAAACTTGGGGAATAAACCAAGAGTTCTGTACAACCCAGCTGCAGGGTCCTAACCTGAATGCCATCCTGAGGAAAGCAATCATTATATGCAAAGCAGTATCATTTATCACATTTGTAAAGGTGAAGAAGTAAAATCAAGCATTTGGAATTAACCTAACCCTTCAGCACGCTAAATGGGTCAGACTAATCATGTTCCATAGCAATTTTGTACTATAAACACAAGATCCATTTTCAGCTTTTTCACAGCACCTGAGCGGAATACCAGCTACCTCAAACCAAATGCATAGACATGCCTGTAGGATCTAATTCAGTTAACAAGCTGGGAACAGATTTACAGCCTATATCATTTTACATGGACAGTCTGGAACTGAGAGTCATCATATGACAGAACATGAAATATCCAGAAATTGCCTAATACAACAATGCCAGAAGTTGGCTCACAAGCTAAGAGAGCTGCCATGACCTGTTGTGGGGGAAAACAGTTTTCCCCCTGAGGTTGAGAAAAATGGTAACCCCCACGGGGTGGTGACCCTTGGGATTAACCCAATCAGCGCTCCTGCAAAATACAAACATATCACCCAGACCAGAAAAGAAGGGTAGTTGTAGTTGTTGTGGGAGAGGTAGCCATGTTCTAGAACCACGAGGAGAAAGGGGTAGGAGCCCCTTTGTGGTCTAGGCCACCCCAACCCCTGGTTGGGGGGCTACAGGGACTTGGAACAGTGTGGACTGGGCCGAGTTCTGTAGCCGAGAGCTGGGGGAAGCTTCTGCACCGAGAACAGCAAAGGGAGCAGAGGCAAAAAAGCACTGAACGAGGAGAATGGCACAAAGCCAAGAGATAAAGGAACAAGCGGCAGAGCCGGCATTGTAGCCAAGAGAGGCAGAGAGAACTCCTGCAAGGAGAGTTGGGGTAAGAACTGAAACCAAAACCCCCCAAACTCCTTTGAGATCCCTCCTAAAATGGAGGCGGTGGACTCCTACTGAATGGAAATCCTAAAATGCAGCATGCACTGCAAAGAGAGGAGCTGAGGAGCTCAAGGTGTCCTGGAGCTGGATGGGGATGGCCGATGGAATGTGGAGGAGGCTTTGCCCCCCCACTGCTGCTAAGCTAGCAGTCAGCTTGAGACAGAGCACGAAAGCTCTGCAAGGGGCTTGAAACCCCTGAAGATAAGGACTGTCACAAAGGGCTTGAAACCCCTGAAGATAAGGACTGTGTCTAAAGCTTCTGCACTTCGTTGATATGATGTGGTGAAGCGACCTTGTCCTGGTAAACGCAGCCCATGGAAGAGAAGACCCTCGCCTGGAGTCGAAGGGCCAAGAGGGGCTTGGAGACCCCTCTCGTGTGTATTGGCAAAGATCCAGCTACAGCTGCTGCATGGAAGGAGAGAAACTGC